>JAUIMW010001952.1:0-11460 GCA_033557785.1 Enochrus cinctus | reverse complement strand
AAAACTCCTGTCTGTGGTTTATTTTCGGCATCAGAAAGAATGATCGCATATATCAGTCATTGAGTTGGGCTAATTGGTTAATTATGTCAGGACGTCGTCATTTCCACTCAGTATGTTTCCCCATAAACTGATTACGTCTCAAACACCTCCATATCTTTATAAGAAGATTCGATTTAGGACAGATATAAATAATTTGAATATAAGGCACGAAAAACTCTGACTATACTCCAGCATCGATTGTGTTTCTTTTGGAGATCTTTGAATACAAAAAATAAATATTTACATTTTATTCTGATTCCGCAAAAGTTGAATTCGTGATAATCTATTACATTGTCAATCTTTGATTTTTCACTCTTTTAAATTTTTTATTTGCGCCCATACCATTTCAACAAAAATAATTTTCATTATTGTAATAAATTATACTGAAAAAATAATACACCAACAAATTATGCACAACACACTCAGATATTGAAAGAAAACTTTTTGCCAAACCTCTTGTTCTGGTACTATTTAAGTATAGTAGAACTCCAATTATCGACACCAATAGGAGTCCAAGGTCGTGCTCATAATCGAAACATGCTTAGAATCGGACGAATATATGATTAAAGCTTTTTTTCGAATCGGTTGAGTTTAATATAATTTCCTTAGGCTTCAATTTATGTTATTAAAAATAACAAAAATGTCTGGTAAGTAAGCCAGTTTAGTATACCATATTTTATCTTTCAACAAATGAACAAAATCATAATTTTTATCATGTCAAACAAATGTCATATGCAGTAAGAAGGATTCGTACTTGGCTTTCATATGCATAATTTACTAAATAAGCGATCTTTTAATGATCTTATAATTTTATATAATAATCATTTTAAACACATTGTTCCAGAACTATTTTCAATTCTGATGGCAATTTTTTTGTAGCAAGTGCTTCTCAATGCAAAAAACAATGAGTAACTAATATATCCCTATTCAGTTCTTTAACATGTGCTACAAATCCTTTTAGATGTTTAGTCATAGCTGGAGCACCATCTGTACAAATGCCAATATATGACTTCTACGAAACTTCAATTTCTTCTAAATATGAACTAAGTATATCAAAAATATGTTTGCCAGTTGTAAAATCAGACTCCCGACAACATAAAAATTGATTAATTATATCATTTTGAAGATAAAGACTTTCGAACGTAGCTTTTATCTTTTATTGAAAGCGAAGGATGATTAGTCCATAGCAGTATTTGATAATTTACAACCACATATCACACACTCGGAAACACATTCGTTATAAGAAGGACCAAGCGTGCGCATGGTAACTCAATTTTTCAAAGCTACTCAAGACTAAGGAGGGTTTAACATACTCAGCGGTGTGTAATACGAATCAAAAGAAATCTAAAGTGCTACGTCCGATTATTTTTTGAATTTGTAATAGCAGAAGATGAATTGATGATGATATCATGATCTATTACATTCTCAATAATGTGGTTAAGTTGCCACGTTTTTTTCTCTTTAATAACATATTCAACACTTTTCTGGAGTAGTTAATGACACACCTTTGTTCAAAAGTCAGATCACTCTTTTAAAAGTGGTATTGTTGGTTTTTATATATTTTTTCATTTGCCCCCATACCATTTCCAATAAAGGGATAATGTTCCAACAACCACAGGCGTTACTGATCGTTTTGACCATTTTTGGACATTAGTATTTAATAATAATATACCAATGAAAATGAACTGATACCAGAAAGCCACTTACAGCTGATATTCACTATTTTGGGTAACATGCTTTGATGGCTTTGTTGGAAAATGTTGGAAAGTTGATGTTTAAATAAAAACAATTTTGCCACCTCTTCGTAACAAATCGATGTTAGATCTGCAAATTGTTCAACACAAATATTTGGAGATTCTTTTTTCTCCTTTATTTTTCGAAATAAAATTGAATTTAAGTACAGTAATCCCTCGTTTAACGTTAGGGATGTGTTCATTAAAAACATTATGTTAACAGAATCAACGTTAATATAAGCAGCATGCATTTAATACATATTTTACAGAATAAGTTCACTGATGTTATTTGTTACCAAATTCTTAATTCGTTAGGGCATAGTCGTTATAATCTTTCGTATGCCATTTCAATAAGTTTCAATTCTTCTTCTCTAATCGACTCCTACTTTCTTCTAAACTGCTTTAAGGGAGTGTTATTATGCTAAGTCCCAAGATCATTGGATATTGAACATTGCATTCGTTATGATGTAACTGTTCCAAAATTCTTTTATTTGAACTTGCTCACTGTCCACAGCGTCAATTAAATTGGAAAAAGTGCACACTAGAAAAAGAACTTTAAATACTGCCATATCGCCCAAACCCATGGGTTGAAAGTCAATCATTAAATAGATTCTTTATTGATCAGACCTAGACTTTGAAAAACCCTAATTCTTTTATATTCATCCTCCAAAATCAAATTCGTAAGCTTGTTAGTTATCAGCTCATTAAAAAGAACCAGGAAGAACCATTTCTTCAGAATATACTGGTGACGAAAAATGGTTACTATATAGCAATCTACTACAAAATTATCTTAACGAAAAAAAATCACATCTTTAAATGACATAAAAATCCATCTTGAGAGATATTTCGAGAGCAAAGACGAACCGAACGAACTTATGCGACAACCCAATAAATATGGTTGATACTCACAGAATGAATACACACAAGAAAAAATAAAGAGTCAGAAAAAGCAATTTATAATTAAACAAACCCTGTTAGGTATTCGTCATCTGTAAATTGTATTATAGCGTGTGAAGTCAGAATTCAAACGTATCGAATCGGAATAATACATTTACGAAGTTTGAATGCGCTGCGTTGGTGCTGTCCATGAGTGAAACGTCATTTCTGTTATCAGTTTGGGTATTATGTGCAGCAGAAATTTTAGTTGCATATTGTCGGGTAGCGAGTTAATCGAAGTTATCAAGCTGCAGTCGGGTGCAGTTGTTATATATCAACTTCGCTATTATCTGTCGTGTCGTGGTCAAATGCAACAATAGCCCCGATGCGCGATAGACCAACACAATTACCTATATTTGTAAAAATATTAATCGCGCTTATGAATGAAGTATGACAGGGTCGAATTAATGAGATTTCTCTATACAATGGCCACGTTGTAAATGGCAATTATAAAATTTGTAAAACTGTAGGACGCAATTAATTTTGAATATTGACATACGTCGACCGCTCACCGCAATAAATTGCTGAATATATTCCGATATTTTTTTAAAAATAAAAAATGAACTCACTTTGTGCTACTACATATAAATTAGGGCATTTTCAGGTTGGATATCCACCGATGGAAAAACAACTATCATCGATGTATCATGAGAGGGGTGAGCATCCCCTGAGCACAGTCGCTCTAACAACCCTTCGCGGATTACCCTTACGTAGCGTCGTTGAAGCGTTAGTTTGGGCTATTTGGTGGGATTACTAACCTACTGACCAAATATTAGATATAAAAATAGGTCACTCTCAGGATATTTGTTTTGTTTTAGTACCTTGAGATATCTGTCTCTTCGATAGCATAGTCCAGTTAACTGGACTTAAAGCAGCCTTAATTTTATGATGGAACCCGATTAGCTTTTCATGTACCAATAAAATTACGATGGAGAATAATTTGGTAGTGTAGTCAAAACCTTCCCCTTTTTAGAGGGTAAGTTCCATTAAAATCAACAACGTAAAAAAATAATTGCAGCGAACAAAATATGACCTACTTCCTAACAATTGAAACACTCCCACTACAAATGGGTTATGATACGAGAGATAAAATATTTACTGAGACTGGGTACCTCTAAACATGCGCAAAATTGGTTATTAAAACGGTGTTTGACGATTTCTTGAATGTTATCGATCGTCAGCAAACGTATTCTTATTTAGGGAATAAATAGTGGAGAGCGTACGAAAGTAAGCAGTTTATTGTTTACCTTAAGTTTAAAGGTAAACTCTAATATTGATTGCGTGGCGGCAATTTTGTAAGTGAGGCGATTGACGCTCTCTGATAATATGCAAGTGTGTTCAAGTAGGTACAGTTGAGGTACAAGCAAGCGGTACTGCGATTTTCAAGTGTCGGCAGTCAAAGTAGGCGTATGGATACGAACGAAATAAAAGCCTGGTCGCACACCTCGGTCGTATTGATTCCGAAACGACAGGCCGGTGACATTCTTTATCAATACGTCGTAGCTCATATTTCAAGTTCTCCTGCATCCGCCCTCAGAGCTACAAAGAAACTAAGTTCTTTCAGTAGCGGTGGGCAGGCGGTGTGAGGCTGCACGTTGGAGGGAGTCCAATGGGAGAGAGCCGGCGCGGCGGGGCGTCCAATAAGAAACGAACGGTCCGTGACGAAATAAACCCCGCCCTCTCGCACTTGCAGCAGTTTTTCGAAATGTTTTTATTTATTACATTTGTATCCACCGAGTGTACCGGTTGTGTCCGTGCTTACTTCAGGTTGGCTATTGAGTGTACAGCGGTGAGCGCGCAACGCCCCGCCCGGAACAGACAGACAAACAATCAAAACCCTCACTATTACGACATCTCTTCGACTGTCTGCATTTACGATTGTCAGCACTGTGTGTTATGAACCCATTGTGAAGTGTCTCTTTTTGAGTGTTGTTAAGTTTTGTCGTCGGGTCGCGAAATGATGGACACCACTGCTATGGACAGCGATCATAGCAGTCACGCGTCATCCGGTTCGCCTGCCGTCGCCGTTAAACCGCCTTCTTCGCCTGTTAACAACAATAACCCAGCTTCCAATAACCACAATCAAGTTCACAGCCCGAGGCAAGCAAGCCCTTTAGGTCCTCCGATGTCAATGGGCCATCCTCTAAGTCCGCCGCCGGTATCCACCGCCGGCCTTGTAAGAAGCATGGGTTTGGGCCACCTCCATCCTCCAGGTTTAGGACTTTTAAATTCCCTCGGAGTTTTACACAATCCCTTGGACCTCATGGCCCACCACGCACCACCAAGATCATACAACAGCCCTCCGCCGATTTCGACGTCAGACCCAACAGCCAACGAGTGTAAATTAGTGGACTATCGTGGTCAAAAAGTTGCCGCTTTCATAATCGCCGGCGATACCATGTTATGTTTGCCTCAGGCTTTCGAACTGTTTCTCAAACACCTAGTCGGAGGTTTGCACACCGTTTACACGAAACTGAAAAGATTGGACATTGTGCCACTCGTGTGTAATGTTGAACAAGTAAGAATCTTGAGAGGACTCGGAGCAATCCAGCCGGGTGTGAACAGATGTAAACTGCTGAGCTGCAAAGACTTTGACACATTATACAGGGACTGCACTACGGCCAGGTACGTGTTTGAATCAATTTTTCTCTTTCGATTAAGACTGGAGTGGAGTAGGTCCGGTTAAATGAGATGAAAGGTTATGAAAATAGTACCCCTGGTGATCGTTTGTTAAGCCCATTCAGGGCGCGATAAAAGCGAAACGGTTTTAGAGCGCTAAAAGATTGCTTTAGGCGTATTTCTCCACCACTTTCGTTTTCGACTGATTGATGGACACTTCGCGTACAGAGCATCAACCCACGTTAGTTGTTAGTATGTAGCGACTATGTGCTGGTACTTAGCATACCCAACTTGTCTATTTTAAGATTCTATGGTGCTTATTTAATATTTTAATTTGAATTGTAATTCTATTATGTGGTACTGTAATGTAGTACCTTCCTATATTCGTTGGTAACACTCTTTTTTTTATATAGATCTTCGGTGTTTAACCAAAATAATTTTCTCAAAATTTCACTTTTGCGCAACAAGTATCTGGTAATAGTACCACATACGTGGTAAGAAAAGCACCGAAGAGGCAAAAAACTGTATTAATTGCACCGTTGCGCTCAGTGTGCGTATTAAATAAATTATTTATAATTGTAATTGAAATACGTGCACAACACAACAAACAGTACGACATATGCTTGATTAGTACTAGTTATTAGTTGTAAAATTTTAACGCCTAGTTATCCGCGTGTGAAGTCAGACAAACACACATATAAAACCTCGGGAGCTGTCATTTTTGGCCTTTGATCCTTCGCACACATAAATAAGAACATGATTTTCTTGTGCGACCGGGCTTCGGATGGAGCATCCAAACGAATCTTTTAATGGCTAGGCGTAACTGTCAACAATATTTATCTAAGAGATGATTTAGGTAGGAATGGTTCTTGCATTCTTTATTGTATTGGCTGGCATGCCTTTGTTCAAACGAATGATACTTTGTAAACTATATGTTTGTCGTTCGGGTTTAATTTTATTATTGGAGGATTTATAGTTCTGGGTGTGGAGGGTTGTTAGCATGTCATTACTTATTGAATCTGAAATTAGCCTCCGAGTAGGAGGAGATTTTAACTTGAGGATTTCGATAGTCTTAGCGCTGGCGGTAGTACGTGTTGGTACTGAAAAAAGTTTGGAGGAATTTTAGGATCCTTTGAAAGATCGTTCTAAAGCTAACCAATAGTAGAAATAAAGGTCTTGAAATTGTCGAGAGCCCCACTGAACTCATATTTAAATCACCCCCTTTTGTTCGTGCTGCGGAATTTAATGCAACAGACAATTGCATATGATAGATGCACTCCATAAATACTAACTGGGACAACAAACCCCTGTATATATTGAAATAATTATAAACGAAATGAAACAAGGGGAAGTCGTAAGTAGTCCAGACTCCCCTGCGCTTCGGACGGTCGTAAGAACATCTCTCGTAGGCCCCATGCAAAACTCGGTAATCAAAAATCAATACCACGTCGGCTTTAATTGAGAATGATAAGCGATATCTATACAATAGTGCACGTGTTGGATTGTTTTATTGTTGTTTTCCGTTGGCTTGGCGCCTGGAATATCGAAGGACCATTTATAGAGTCGATGATATAGGTTTGGTGGGATATCTGACACAACATATTAACTCGGCCTCGATTTATGGTCAAAAGCTATCAGGCAATCTCAGTAGGCGCTCTCCTTCCAAGGGCCCACAATACCGCTACCGATCATTTATTATACAAATAGATCTTTTTGTGTTACTAATGTCTTTTGTTAGATTTAAATCTTCTCACATTCGATTTCATCTAAAGGAATTAATACGCTCAGTTGGAAATTTAGCGTAGTTCTTGCTACCGTTTAATAGGTTTTTTTTGTTCTTCAACTAGCTACTAGAAAATTACTGCCCACCTATGCAACAAATATTTGTATGGTTTAATACATACTTATCGCCAGTTAGCATCTTTCTAATACTTGCTTTATGGTAAGATTGCCATCAGCTCCTCCATTACAGATTGTTATAAACACTTTGAGCTTCTTATCAGAAGTGCTTTAATAGCATCGACACACCAGCTTGGAAGCAAGTTTCAAGAAGACAAACATAAAAAGAAGAAGCTTCATGGAGATGCAACATCAAGCTTCAAGAACTATAAAAACCCCAAGCTTTAAGGAGAAGCTAGGCCCATCTGACCTATTCCAACGTTTTTTCCGTTGCTCCCAGCAGCACATAAAAAGAAACAAAACAAAGATAAACCAAATAAAGAGGAAAACGCGGCGTTTCCCCCCACAAATCACACCGTGTTCACGAAAAGGCAACACAACATTGTTTAATTGTAATTTAACCTGTTCCACAGTTTGCAGATGGAGTGAGAGTGCGGCGGCTTCACCCCAATGCTTTCCGAATACAAACGCGGAAACAGTCATTGTGTCGGGAGATTTATACGAACCGAATCCACAAGTTGCAGGCAATTCCAGCCAAACCGTCTGGCGTAGTGGTGTTGATCCCAGGGGACTCCCAATTTCTCTTTCTGTTCAATGGTCCATCTCACTCGCAGTCGTCATGCGCCTGCAGATCCCAATTCATTCCTATTTCCAACTGTGTTTTCCGTTTGTATTTCAGTTCCATTCGCGTGCCAAACGGCGCGACAGTCGGACGTGAAACTGCAGCAGGCTTCACTCTGATTTTGGCTGCACCTACGCTTCTCACTGCGGCTCTATTCCTACAAAGAAATTACATTTATAAAAAACTTAATATACAAATCTTACCTATTATTATTGAAGAGGGAGCGCAGGGAACCGCGGCATGCTTTTTGTGTTGCTTCCAATCACACTAAAATGATGAGGTTAGATGAAGTGAGTCAGCGATATAATAAGCCAGAACTAACGCGGTAAAAAATATTAATCAATCACATGTTAGTAGGAACAGATCTGAATTTACATAAAGCTGAAGTTTTTCAGGACTGTTTTTCATTTAGATTGCGATTGCTTTTAATGTATATGTATTAAGGGCATTCCTTCCCCTACCTCACCTCCAAATTGTTTTTTTTTCTCTCCAGGAAGTAACGTACCATTTAATTAATTGAAACAATCCTCTGTATTAATTACTTTTTTTTACTACGGCGGCTCAACATAATAAGAGCGCCATGACTGCGCCAATTTCCAAGTCTAGTTGGCGCAGTCACCGGTGCCTTTCCGTTTGTATAAAAATTTCGTAGGTAAAAATTTAAAAGTCTTGGTTCAATAACCCGGCTTTCAATGGAAAACCTGCAGTGCTATTAGTCTACCCATTTTCCATTAAAGCTGTGGTAAACTTTTTATCAGATTGCTGGGGCTTTCGGAGCTCAGATAACAATAACAGTTTAGGCTCTGTGACCACACGGCTCATGAAGAATTCAGCGAATGCGGTGTTAATTCTTATTTGAAATGAGTTTCGTAAAAATGCATGTCTAGGGAAATATTCAGGGCTGATAATTAAAAAAAGGCGCCACTGCCTTCTCAGTTTTGCTAGTAACAATGGGCCAGATGGTCTTTGGACGGGAGCTGCTCGCGCCACGCCGAAGGTAAAGCTGGACGGCTGTAACCGCGCGCAGTATTCAGAACATGAGTATTTTAATATTTCATTTATTTTTGCAAAAGCAATCAGAGTTTTGTAGGCAGTTTATTATATTTTTGTTAGAGTTTAAATGGGTTTTTGTCTGGAGCTGCATTGTACGTCGAGATTACTTACCGTAAGTGTATGCCTGTCCAGCTTATTAGCTCTTAGATTAACATTGTGTGTATTTTGAATTAATTCTTGCGCTGCTTGCTTAGCAGTTTGTCTTTATCTTTTCCTTGTGAGGATCTTTTTTTTTCTCTGGCACTCACAACGTTCGCAACTTGGAAACGTGGGTTGAATAATTTTGGAAATAAAGCCATACGTATTTAAATATTTGTATAATAAACGTCACTAAAATTAGAAGCCTGCAGGGCCGTAACCGACCCGATACCTAATTGAATGGCATAAAACACGAGAGAAGAGCATTCCTTACAAAACTGCCAGACAAATTTATTGTATTATGGTGGTATCATTGCATGCTTTGATATCTTATTTCAAGAACCCATTAGTAACTCGTTTCGCGCACCTAGTAGATGAATTATCGGCCACATTTCCACTAATGAACCTACTTTTGATCAAAGACGCCGTTTCTTTTTTTTTACCATTGCGTTATTGTTTATTATTCCCATTACTCGTCGTTCGTTCCACTCTCTTTGTTCGCGATTCTTATTGTCCGTATTATATCTCGCGTGGTGCCAATACTTCATCCAGCTTGTTAAAAACTCTTTTGATTCTTCTTCTGCAACACACCCTAAATTTATTTTTAAATCACCTACTTCTTTATGTGAAGGCGTTTAGAGTTCATAATACCAATAAAGTGTCAGTTAATTTAACGTCACCAGTGTGGGGAACTCTCGGGCAGACAAAAAACTTCTTGGTGGCATAACTGCATTATACATGAAAACTGTTGAAATTTCAGTTGAAAGCAAACTTACAATTTAATTATTTCAGTATAAACACGAGCTAATTGAAATGTTGCGTCCATGTTTATACGGGGCCTCTACAATACATCGATACTTACAATACAATTTGCAAACCAAAGGTATATTTACTGTGTCATAGTCGCTTGCAATTAACTGCATCAGTTTACTGTAGTTACATGTCCGGCCCGAGGTAAATACACACACCATATTCGGTTCTGTTTGTCTATATGTACATGTTATTAAGGATTGTTTTGGCCTAATCACACCGCATACGATACACTAATGTAGAAGATCGATATACGATTTAACGGTACGATAAAACCGCAAACCACAGGACACTTGACGTTTACCGTGGACAACCGCACTCATAAACTTATTAATTGCGCCCAGCGATGGCATTAAATTTGTTTAAAAGCCATGTGTTGCGAATTTACACCGTACTACAAATTTTTGGTCACTACTCCACCATTCTTTCGCCTATCCGAAGATGCAATTGCTTCTAGATGAAGAGAGAAACTTTAGTTTTAGCTTTACTCAATGAGGTGCCTCCGGCCTGTTGCTCCAGAATCTTGATATGATTTCTGGTAATATAAGCTTTGTATTTTCTCAAGCACTCTGGCTAATCCAGTACTTGATCTGTGCAGAAACACATAAAACTGAATGCGCCAGTGAACACGGTTTAAGAAATTGAACTTTACAGATTGGTTTATTGAAACGGTTGGGTTTAGAATTTGTTACTTAACAAAATGGAAGTCTGACCATTGTGATGGTTACGAGAGAATTTTTGGGCCAACCACAGGGTTTACAGCAGATTGGTTACTTGGAGTATTTACTGTTTGCTATGAGGTATACCAAAGCATTAAAAAATAGCTGTACCGATAGTTTTATAACCTTTGCTAATAACACCAGTAATATGCTCCCCAAAACCCAATTTCACATCAAACACCATCCCTAAATCTATAATACTTTGGTTTTTTCTTCAGTACTTGCCCCAAATTCGATCCTTGAGGGATACCCGAAATACCAGTACAAGTTCTATAATTTTATAAGCCTCCATAAACCACTATGCTTTTTCTTTGTTAAAGATAGGATCTTATGAAGTTTACTGACTTTGCTGTCAATCCAGCAGAACATAGTTTTTGAAGCAGTATCGAATGATCCACGGTATCAAATGCACGCCTAAAATCTTGTATACACAGATAGAATATACAAGAAGTCGAAAGTATCTGATTGATTTTCTACAAAAGACGAACATTTCTATTGACGTGGTATCCACAAATTTCCGAAAGGGTGGTCAAATTGTGTAGAAAGCAATGGTCAGTACTTTGAATAAATTTTTTTTTACTTTCACGTTCAAAATTATTGTTTCATTTTCACAAAAAATCGCTCACTTCATACCGGTATACCTGGTATACTAATTTCCTGGATAGCAGAGCCATTGAAGATAGAAAAAAGGGCGTGGGGAAAAACCGCAGCAGAGCAAGCCCTCGCAATTCAGTTTATTGACATGCTTTGATTGGTATAAATATCTAAAAATCTAATAACAAAATTGCTGCGTATGCTCGCATCTTTGCTGTTCGCTGACTCGGGCAAGCCCTCGCAGTTTAATTCATTTATATACTTTAAATAGAGAATAATAAATTTCACTTATAAAGAA
>JAUIMW010001951.1:0-11460 GCA_033557785.1 Enochrus cinctus | reverse complement strand
TGGCGACAAACTCCACCCACGCGTATTTCTTCACAATATAAACAAAATGAGCTCATATTGTATAAGTCAAATTATAAATTTTTTTTTTTAAATTAACAAATAAGATACCAAAAAACTATTGAGAACCCCTGAGTATAACTCGTGGTATACAAACCTTTTAAATTTTACAACCCTCTTTATTATAAAGTAAACATCTGTACAAGTGTAGAGAAACGAGTAGTTAGGGCACTCGGCGCATGAAAAGTGCGTCTAATAGAACAAAATGAAGCAATAATTTCTAGTGAATAGCCACAGGGTAATATTTTGTTCTAAAAGTAAACACCTTTACAAAAATAATTTAATAGGAGGCAGTAGCCACCGTTTTTTTAAAGAAAAATACTAACTTAAAAGAGATGATTTTTTATGAATGAATAGAATTTCATTTAGTGATCAGCGCTTCTAAATTTGTTCTCTAAGTGTTTAATAATTTTTCCTGGCCTTACTGTTAATGTGGGACCATCACATTCTTATTATTTTTTGTCCAAAATTATGAATTCTATGCGCAGGCGGAGTTTGCCGGCATCGAACAGAATCGGATGGTATATTTTAAAAATTTCACTTGAATCTCTTGATTCGTTTTTACTCTGGACTAGATATATTGTTTTATACTCTCCACAAAAGTTCTTTGTAGGTACTACCGAAACATTCTTTCAAATCGAAATACTGATATTTACAATTTTTTGGTTATTATTACAAATGCTGTTATAGTATTGTTACGTTCGTGGGGTAGATAAAACAATTTATTTAACTAAAATTTATATTTAAAAATTATTTACACTAATAATTATTTACAATTAATAAAATCAATGAGATTGACTACTATTTATAATAAACACGACGCGGTGAATATTTATAAGGCACCCCATTGGTAGCTTTCTGCTTTCCGACCTCACTTCGGCTAACTTAATGCGTCTGACCGGCTGACTGCCGCCTCGGTCTGATGTGATGCTTATATAGTTTGGCGAAAGTTCTCGTAAATTCGCAATCTAGAATTTCTATATTTTCGATTCGTTTCCATTGCGTTCTTCGGTCGGAAATCGGTCGTTACAGTATTTTACAATGGGATCGCAACAATAGAAACAAAATTTCTTTGCAAACTGTCGGTAACTACAGGTCTTAATATAGATTCACACTTTTTGGTTATTAAGACGGATGGGCATATTTTTGAAATACTTGGTGAGAATTTACATTTATATATATATATATATATATATACATATATAATATGAAATTATTTGGCAATACAGTGAATCATCGATGAAACGAAGTAGTGTTTTAGTGACAATTTATAGATTAGAAGTGTTCAGTATTTTGAAAAGTTGTCATATGAAAGAATTCGAGAGACCATCAATGTTTTTTTAGTGTCTCCATACAGTTCCAGAATTTAGTGAGTAGGTACTTAAAGTGTACTCTGATCTTAATATTGAATACGCAGTTATAAGTTTACAAGTATTCTGTGGTAATTACAACCAGTACGAAGTTTTTTTTATTGACATCTATTACTTGACTAAAGCTTTTGCAACACTCTTCCTTGTAACATCTATGAGTATGGCTATTGAGGATATCCCTCCCCTTATATACAAAATTTTGTTTTGTTCACTCATAAATGGGAGTGTAATAACATTAAGTAATAATTATAATTTATTGTTTATATGTAAGATTTTTCTATACAATTTTAGTACTGACGAGTTTATGAAAGTATATTGAAATTATAAACTATCAATGGGAAAATTAATATTAATTTAAAAATGTTTAGCCGGGTAGGTGGTGAAAAAAATTGAGAAATCTTTTTTCGGAAATTTGAGTGAAAAAAGATTTATTAATATTTAAAAATATTTTTAAAATTTTATCATATCGTCAATCATCATTAGAATGGCGACACCTGCAGGTATTCGTAACAATTGCTACCTTTTGTACTATAATACCTATTGACAACTGCAAAAATCGATAGTGTTTATATTGGTGATTTTAACGATTGAAAGAAACGTTAAAACATACTAAAATTCAAATAGGATTTTTCTTAATCCTTTCTAGATACACGTTTCACTTTTTTTCCTGAACTTAGATTACCTATCACTGAATTTAATTGTAAGAATCTATGTTGAAACACTTAATGTAGTTTTGCGAGAAAATTTAAGTTTTTATAGGAATGTTGTTTACAACGATAAGAAATACAATAAAATAGTTTTGAATTGCTCAATCAAAGTATAGATAATTTTTTTTTATAAAAATGTTTCAACACAAATGACTATATATATATATACCCTTTGCAAACAAACAGTGTATAAGAATTTCTTAAGCTCCCAAGTATGAAGATTTGTATTGTATTTTGTTTCATATTATTAATTTTTGCAGAAATAATATGTTCTGGTATGTAGTATTTTATAATTAAATATGCAGCGCTGTTATGTTTCTTTTTTAGAAAAAGACCCTGAATGTCCGGCTGAAGATGGACCGAATCCTGTATATCTGCCTCATGAAAGTAATTGCTCGCTATACTATGAGTGTTCAAATGGATACAAAATTCTGATGGAGTGTGGACCTGGGCTGCATTTTAACCCAGTCAAAAATGTTTGCGATTACCCAGAAGTGGCCGGGTGTGAAATATAAATATGTTTTTAAACTATGCATTTGTAAAAGTACGTATAGAATATATATTTTCTACACATCATACTGGTTCAATAAATAAAAATTAAAATTTTATATTTGTATTTTTTATTCTTAAACTGATTTTTACAAAAAGGTAAAAATAATGACAAATTTAAAATGATTATTCCTTAAAATTGGTTATTTTTGGTAAAAGTCGCATACTGCTGTTTCAGGAAAGTCGTAAACATTTTCACTTGGGTTAAAATGCAGACCTGTTGGGAACTCCATAAGCATTTTTTCTCCGTGCGAACAAACATAATATTTAGTACGATCGGATTCGTGTGGAAAGAAAACTGGTCACCTTCTTCGAAACGACACTCAGTTTTAAGTGTGGGTGGTTGAGCTAAATAAATTACGAATATTAAAATTTAATAAAAAACACTATTTTTGACAAAGACACCAATTTGTACAGCTACAAATGCGAAAATCAAACATACCGTGTATCGGTAAGTACTACCTTCCATTTTGTGTGTTAATTAGTTAATTTGCTGAACCTGAATGTAGCTGAGGAGACCTTCAATTTGTTCAAAACAATTACAATACATTATTTGATACTCTTTTATATATATCTGAAACTGATTTTTATCAAATTAAATATGTAAACATGTCGTATCAAAATTGAGCAATATATCCAGCACTGCTCTGATTTATTGATAATTATTAATTTTGTTTTTAAACCTGCTATTTTTCCAACATTTTTCTGTGATAACGTGTTTTGAATATTGCTCTTATAAGATGAGCAAACGAAGTTGAAAAAGAGTTTAAAAAGAGTAAGAGAAGGCAATACAATGTTTATGTAAAAAAATAAACTATATCATCATTACAAAAAAATATTTACAACTCAAATTTTAAATGAAATGTTTCTGTACTTATTGAATACGAAGATTATCCCTCTGTACGAAATAAGAATGATACAAAACATCAGGATAAATAAAATGTCGCAGAACCAAGGTATCACATTGAAATATTTTATAACGACAGGAAAATTAAATTTTTACGGATAGAATGCTGTTTGTAATAATATATTGATGCGCTTCTTAATTCTGAAATCACAATGAAAGATTACGCCAAGATTCTTTACACAGAAACTACATGGAGTCTTGTATCATCTGTATATAACCATAAAAATATATATTTTGAAGCAATTTGTTTGCAAAATTATAAACTGTGTAAGAGCAGCTAAGAGTTAAAAAATTATCAGAGACACAAACTTTTTTCTATCAAACAACACATGAATTTAGAATCCTCAAAACGTGTTTATCTCTTGATTTTTTTTGTTCGATCTTCTCTTTACAGCTGTGCTGTATGGGGAAAGTAATAAGAATATTATGAGGAAATTACTGTTTTTGGTCCCCGATAACAAATAAATAATTTATTTATGCATTATTTTTTATTTATTCGGGAGCTTGCAATATTTTCCCTAGGCCCGCAAAACCCTCAGGTCAAAAACTATTGATCTGTTTAAAGAGGAAAACTAGTAATATTTTTAATATGTATAGTTAAACAATTAAATACAATATAGTAATCAGATAGATGACAGTAAGGAGGTTCTCCTTTGATGACACATGGGTCACTAGCCACTAGATGGCGCTTTATCGAAATATCCGTATGATATTTCAGTAGGGTTTTTGTAAAAAATTGATGAAAAACCGAAGTTTAGGAGTTATAATGGTTTAAGTGACACTACTTTCAAAGCAATTTAGTGTGTGCGACATATCGTTGTTGTAATGGAGAAAAACGTCGTTTAAACAGAATGTTACCAGAAATCTGCTCCGTCAACAACAATCATCAAACGTTAGTTTGCTATTTTTAAACGTTTTGGTCGTACAGACTGTCAATCCGTACCTACTCCATAGTCCAGCTCTGGTCCCCAGCGATTACCATGTCTTTTTTGAATTCAAAAAGATTTTTCGTGGCAAGAGATTTAGCTTAGACGAGGAAATCACCGCAGAAGCTAACGCCTCTTTTTAGGTCAAAAATAAATTGTACTGCAAGGATGGCATCGAAAAGTTAGCAAAACATTGGAATGATTTTACTTTTTAGGTCCGAGAAGTACAAGACCTGCAGGTTATTTTTTAAGTAATGTAAGTACAAAGCGTGTTTTAACGTAAGTCTATTTTTTTCGCGCAAAATGTAATTTGTAAATCATTAGCATGACTGTCTGATATCTGGAGAAAAACAAGGTTGACTCAAAACTTAGTCAACGTTTATGTTATTTATTACGTATAATTTAGCCTTGTCTGTATAGTAAACAACAATTACCAAATACAAATACCTCTATTCCCCTTTACATAAAGGCATGTCACTGTTAAGTTATTAGTGCTTTGACTTCTTTGATACAAAATATATCAAAGATATCATCATTATAATTAGAGCACCTTGTGATCCTCCAACTCAGAGCAGCCCTAATCCTTTGTTCTTTTTGGGTGCTATTATTAATAATAAATAACCTTTTGCATAGAGAGTTTCAGAATTTCTACCAATTAGCGGAATTAGTTTTTGTTCGTTTCATTCCGCTAAACTAAATAGATAAATAAATATGGTTATAAATTTACCTCTGCATTTTATTTAACAGCTTTCTAATATTAGATTTCAGATTAAGAGTGTTTTAATAAGGTTAACTGCGTAAATACATTTTGCCTAATTTACATCGCTTAGAGATTTAACTTGATTGCAGCTGTGATTCGTTCATATCTATGGATATTATGACATTTTAAACAAGCCATATGAAATATCCACTCATCGAACTACAATTATATAATTAATTTTCGTATATGCAAATTTGTCAACCAATCAGGAGTTATATCCTCTTTAGGTTTAGGGTTAATCAAAAGACATACCAAACTTACCTAATGGGCGCGTCAGAAATATTCTACCAATATTTGTTTGATTGGAGATGCTCTCTAATCATTCACCAATAACAGTAAAGAGCGGCAGCCATTATGACATGTCCATATGCTAATTTTTTAACCATTTAAATTAAAATTAAATTGATATGATAAAAGTAGCAATACATAATCAGTGAAATTAAAAAAAAAATAAATAAATAAAATAAAAATTGATTCCTTATTTATGTGTTAAATGTATTCACATTATAAACATTTGTTTATAAGTGATTATTGTATTATATCGTAGAACAGATATACACAAGCTTAACAATATTTGCAAACAATATTTAAGGAAAAAATAGGAATATTTTATTATCTTATTAATATATTGCAAATAAATTCTTCAAGTCATAATGTCATGTAAGTACATTTATGCAAACAAATGAAGCAGTTAATATAGTAATTAATGGCAGATTACTTCTTCTGATTTAATAATGAAAATGATTTTTGTGTTTTGAACGTCTAAGAAAACAACAGTTAGTTTACTGTCTAGCGATTTCCTACGATTAATCCTTGCTTTAACTGTTTTAACTTAAACTTTTTCCTTTGCTTTAACCTTTACCAAGTGAGCTATTTAATACCTGCAATAGTATAAAATATTTTCATTATTTGCATTTAAATCCACAACTTCACTTTTATCCCATGGGGCACGTGGTTTATTAATTATAACCTAATTATTATATGTAACCATCAAGAGATTATAATTTGTATTAGAAGATGATATGAGATTCGATTAAAAATTTTTCCATAATCGACGAATGGGGCAGCTATAGTATGTGGATTAATTCTGAATGTTAAGGTTTTGGTATGAAGCGAATAACAAGGTGTGATTCTGTTATTTGAAGAAATGCATTTCTGGGCGTGTAGCTATTAAATCTTCTAAGTAGCCATGTTAGATGAATAGGCCAAAGCTAAAAATCATATGGACTAGAAATTTATAATAATATAATATAATATATAAATAAACTCTTATTAGGAACACAGGAGTTGTTTACATTTAAGTGTTTTTAAACTATAACTATTCCTAAATTTCAATAAATTAAAAACAAATTTTGTTCGTTTTGGAAAAAATAAATCATTTGAGAAAAAAAAAAAACAGCCATGCGATTGTTCTTGAAAATGTCAGTAATTTGAAAAGACATTAAAATAGCTAATTTTAATTTATTAATTAATATTTTTTAATAATTTTCTGTCTTCATAATTCTTATAGTTATCGATTTTTGAAAAAAAACTTCTGTGCCTTGATTTTCACTATAGTTGCAAAACTTAGCACTCTTCAGTTTCTCTTTATG
Source organism: Enochrus cinctus (assembly GCA_033557785.1). Taxonomy (NCBI): domain Eukaryota; kingdom Metazoa; phylum Arthropoda; class Insecta; order Coleoptera; family Hydrophilidae; genus Enochrus; species Enochrus cinctus. Next base: position 4,592 of record JAUIMW010001951.1, on the reverse strand, counting down.
CCCTAAAAATGTAGCTGAAATTAATTTTGATGACATTTTAATCAACAAATGACATCAACACCAAAAAATTGTTTGAATATCTTTTTTATTAATAACTAATAGCATACCATTTTTTTGGGCGTTTAACAACAAATACGTATTAAGGCCATGCTCAAACTAGAATAATTTACTGGATTTGATTTTATACCACTAAAATAAAGTTGAAAAATGGTCTACAATTGAATTTTTAAAAAACAACGACAATTTTTAGTTAAAAGGACAGTGGATTTTCTAACAGTAATTTGAGGCAACAGCGTAAAAATATAAATTCTTTTGTGTTCCTAATTTATGTTATATTTTGTCGTTTGTTGCGATGAACACTTTTGTATCACAATGTGGATAAAATTACACTAAACAAAATGCGAATATAATCGTCTTTTAGCGTTACATAGTCCAGTCTGTTTTGCTTTGCGTACATAGATGGTTAGATATACCTATATAATGTTAAAATGTGGTTCTTATTATGTGGAGACGGTGCGGTCATTTGTAAAATTTAAAATAATCTCAAGAGAATAAAGAAGAATAACAAACATGGATTTAATCGATGACTCAGTAAAAAGCATGCAAAGATGAGAATAAAAAATGTAAAAGTAAGTACCATACATTTTAGTTTTATTTGTCTTTGATATTATTCACCATTAGAGATACACACTCACATTTGAAGTAAAAAAATGTATAATATTAATCGTTAGAAAATTTATGTATGCATTGTTTAAGCGACAAAAAGTATAAATCATAAATAAAACACGTATATTTTTCTAGTTCAATAAATTTAACGAGCAATATAACTTTTAAATATACAGTCGAATTTTTGCCAGTTGGCGTTCACGTCATTGATTTCGAAGTCAATTTCCGACAAAAATTTATGATTCTATCTTTGTTTATTCCATTGTAAATGAAGCATTTAGACAAAGATAGAATTATATATTTTTGTCGGAAATTAAACCAGAAATGACCTGAACGCCAACTGGCAAAAATTGGACTGTACGTTTTAGATGTATTCTACTTTGAAGATGTTCTTAAAAAGTTACATATCGATAAATTAATTATTACCATGTAAAAATGTTGATTCTTCACAGAATCTATCAGAAAATGAGTACGCAACTAAACACAAAATTGCAATTGTGTAACAGCTCCTGGTGTGGAGATACTGAATAAAGTTAAATATTGTGTAATTTATTTTTAGTAATAAATTTTAGAATGTAAGAACTTTTTTGATATTCTCAAATTTATTTCTTAATTCAAACACTTGTTTAACTCACCTACTAACAGAAAATATTTGATTTTTTGTTTTGAGATAATACTTTTCGGATTTTCCAGCGGCTAAATTGAAAAAAATGTCAAATGAAAATTTTATAAAATGTTTAAATGTTGCTCTTTTATTTACACAAAAAATTAAATAAAAGCATTCACATTTAAAAGAAATATAGAGACCATATTCTTCGAAACTTTCAAAGCTACTCAAGACTGAGGAGCGTTTACCAAGCTTAGGGGTGTGTAATACGAATCAAATAAACCTAAAGCGCTACGTTCGATTATTTTTCGAAATTGTAATAGCACTAATAATTTTAATGAATTGTAAATAATAAAATTTCAGTAAAAAAATACATTGAATACAAGAGAAAATATTTACATTTTATTCTGATTCTTCAGAATTGGTGATATCATGATCTAATACCTTGTCAACAATGTGGTTAAGTCGCCACATTTCTTCCTCTTTAATAACAAGTTCAACGCAATTATTTCACTTTTCTGGAGTTGTTTTAGAAAAGCTTTCTTTAGGAGAGGAGGGAACAGGAGACCCTCTCTTCCAGTGAGATCAAACATCTGAAGTTATTTGAAAATATATGTAGAAAACAAAATAATGTTTAGTGCGCTGTTCTTCAAAGTGCATCCATATAAGAAAATTATTATTGATTTTACAGAAAAACCTTTATTTTAAAATAAATTATTTACAACAAAATTTTACAACAAAATTTTATTTAAATATTTGAAAAAATATGGTATTGATGATTCTTTTTAGACATTAGTTCTTTGCGATATACAGGCGAGCCCCTGTTTCTCAACAAACGACAACTTTGCCCAACATCGAGAAGTAGAGCCAATGGACAAGGCTGAAGACTATAAACCCACCCCACCCTGATGGTTCGCTAATTATTATTAGATTCTACTACGAAAATAGATATCAAGATGGTCCGCTACAATGATGGAGATCTTCCCTTCATGTGGAGTTTACCAGGAGACATCCGGGGATGCACGTGCCTCTTACGGTTACCATCTGAAAATAGTACACTTGAATAAATGGATGGTATTCGGAGAGAAACTGGTAACAGCATCAGGATGTTCCAACAAGATAATTCCACAGGACAGGAAGTGGCGGAAGATGACTAAAACCTCAACAACATCAACATCGAGATGATGACCCACAACACCAACAAAATGAGCAAAATCAAGATCGGCAGGACATCATGAAGCGGCCTCTGAGTGGTATGGCATACTTGGAGGGAACTCTGCCAAGATAGAAAGACCAAGACTACTCGTTCTTCTCGGGATATGGAAACTGGGAAAGGTATTATCGACTATGGACGGGATACTAGACGAACATCTTAGAACGGAGAACATCGTGGGAGACATACATCTCGCATTGTATTGCGCTGCAACTGTTGTCTTACAACTTAACGATCAGAAACTTGACCTTCCATAATACGGAACCCGATATCGGGAAAAAAGAGAATCAGCATAGAAAAGAAGGATCATCAAGAACACAGACGACATAAGAGCAAAAGACGACATCCTAAAAGAGTAACTGAAGGGACACTCTTCAAAGAAAATCTCGTGGAACGACAGAGATATAGCTAGAAAGGCAAGAAAAGTTAATAGACTACATTGATCAACTTACGCAGAAGATCAATGCTAAGGGTGCGAGACTAAGAAGTTACAACGAAATCACCAAACTGAAGGAGAAAACAGGGGATTTAACTATAACAGAAAAAGGTTTCTCCGTCAAATGAAACAAAAAGAAGAATACCTGGATGCATCCGTCCGAAGAGAAGTACAACAAGACTGCAACATGGTGGGATGGTGTAGCTCGAGAGTAATCGAGGGCGCAAGTGATGGAATCAACGGAGTTCAGTTCAGAACTGATTTAATCCACAACTTCTGAACCCAGATCTTTCATCTACTCACATGTACCTCGCTTACTCATTCACAAGAACCCTAGCAGTTCCTGCTAGTGCTCCTGACTACTTCTCCGAAGGAAACACTTTTTTACTCTTCAAGAAAGGAGACAATGCGGATCCCAGGAACTATAGGCTCATCACCTGTTTGTCGACTATCTACAAGCCCTTCACAGCTTTAATCAGTAAAAAGATCTACAAACATGGCTAAGTAGAAGGGATGCGAAAGAGATTTTTTAGAATGTAAACAGCAGCTTACAATCGGCGCTGTGGTTCTTAAGCAAGTACAAAAGAAAAAACGCAATATTCACGTCTGCTATATAGATTACGCAAAGGCTTTCGATTCTGTACACCATGACTTAAAGTTAAAGTTCTGGAAATTTACAAGATCGACCCAAAGATAAGACAAAGCTTACATCTCATGGTATCATGGAAGACCAGTTTATGCATGAATGGTCAGGACGAAAAAGCAACATAAAAAAGGAGATTTTTCAGGGAGATTCACTGTCGTCTGTTTGATTTTATCTGGCTTTGAATCCGATGTTGACCTTCCTTAACCGGACGTGATGCGGCTTCAAGTTGAACACGAAACGGCAGAACAGGTTGTCTTACTTACTTTACATGGATGACCTAAATATCTACGGCGAGACGGAAGAAAAACTTGAGGAACTCATGAACATTGTGGAAGTATACAGCTGGGATATCGGAATGAATTTCGGGCTCGACAAGTGCTCATCAGGAGAGGAATCGTGGAAGCATCACATGAAGAACATTGTGACTTAAAACAGCTGGAACCGAAGGAGACATATCGTTATCTCGGAATGCCGCAGAACCATGCAACGCTAAAGAGAGAATTTCAGGACAAGTACCAAAAGAGGATAACAAAACTGATGAACATCTATCTCTCAGGAGGGAACCCGATAACCGGTCCTTTTCTATTCGTTTGGGATCGTCAAATGGTCAGTTACAGAAGATTATACGCCACTCCGGCTGATCCAGCCGAACAACAGTAAAACTCCAGTTCACAAGCTTAGAAGCGCTGATCACTAAATGAAATTCTATTCATTCATAAAATCATCTATTTTAAGTTAAGTAGAAACCATCTGTGTCATTTTCTATGATAGAACCCAACGTGACAATGTGCATTTAAAAAAAGTTACTACTCTTGCTGATGACCACCAGCTGTTTTTAACTTCAATGTATTTATTTTTAAGAAACGGTCGCTACTGTCTACCATTGAAATTTTTTGTAAAGATGTTTCCTTTTAGAACAAAATTAGAAATTATTGCTTCATTTCGTTCTATTACACTCACTTTTCATGCGCCGAGAGCCCTAAACCACCCGTTTCTCTGCACTTTAGATATGATCAAGCATTAA
>JAUIMW010001950.1:0-11463 GCA_033557785.1 Enochrus cinctus | reverse complement strand
TACACGACCTCTCGTATTGGTTGATCTTGGCATCTTCGTGTGAAAATTACGTCAGAATGAATACTCGTTCGAATCGACCACTTTGAGAATAGCCCCCCCCCCTATATTTTTCTAAGTTTAGTCAAATCAACAATTTCTAGATTCTCTGGTCCTTTCTTATTAATAATTAATCATTCCCATATTGAAATAGTTTAAAAACTATATATGGAATGCCCTTCAGGTACTCTGCGAACTATGCTGTTATTGATTGGATAAACATAGAGAAGAAAATATGTAAAAAAAATTTCGTTATATATTGAACCTTCGTTAACCGAGGAATGTCTGTAAAATATTTCTTTATTGGGATTTTTTTCACATGTAAATCTTTCTCTAGCGGGAACTGTCATTTGTCAAACTCAAATTATAGGTTAAGTTTTGAAATAGATAACATTAAAGATGACATCTGTTTCAGTGTTTTGTTGTTTAAGAGGCTGTTTAGACGGATTTAGGTTCTCCAGCAACGTTCCCCATTTGCCTAGGGAAAACCCCATACAGTTGGACACCGCGTTTATGGGTAATTACTAGAAATTTCCTACTTTTTTTCTTAATTAACCTAACTTTTTTTTAAAGGATATGAAGTAGTTATTGTTAAATCTGGACAGAGGTTGTGTGGCGCTGGAGCTGCGCTAGGAAACGCTCCTCTTGTTCAGTCCAAGTCTTATTTCGAAGTGAAGATCCAACAAGGCGGGTCGTGGTCAGTCGGACTTGCGACACGACAAACTGATTTGAGTTTGACACAAGGTAACTTTCGTTTATTTGTTAGTATTATATGTATAATCGATATTCTTTTACCCTTTGGGTGTCGGGTGTAGACACTTATTCTCTCACAAATCTTCTATATTTTTGCCTATTCTACGCCTTTGCAATTGCTTCCCTCCATGTAATTCCTCTCCGTCTCAATATGTCCGTCATTACATAGTTCCATGTCTTTCTCGATTGGCCTCTCTTCTTCCTTACCACCAGCCTTGCTTGCCACATTCTCTTTGCAGGTGTTAATTCTTCCATCTATAACAAGGTGCTCGAACCATCGCAACTGCTGCCTTTGTATTGTTTTTAGTATTGGCTCAATGTTCAGCTCTTTCCTTATATAAACATTTCTTATTTAATCTCTTCTGGTGATCCCCCTAGTTCTTCTTAGGTACTTTGGTGAGCATAAAACTCTCACTATTATACTGCTCTTTACACTTACAATTTTGTATTTTTGGGAATCACTCCTTATTTCTGTTTCCCACCTGTATTGGTTTTATTTTTGTCTTAACCTCTTTAAGTATATTATCTATTATTGCTATAAATAAGAGAGGGCCGAATACTCTATCTTGACGTAAACATTTCTTCATCTCAAATTTGTAGATTGACTTCTGAGACTCCTGAACTCGCCTTTCGCTGTAAAGCAACTTTTAAATGCATGTCTCACTTCCTGCACCAAGCCTTACAATCCTTACACCACATCTGCAACTTCCCGTAAATTATTCCACACTACAAGTCTCGAAATTGAAATGATTATAGAAGCTATTAAAATACGTGTGTATCACTCCTCTACTACTCCCACACCGATTTTAAATTCTTTATTTTGTAGGTGGCATGGATGAATTTTCATGGGCTCTCTCGAACGATAATGTAATACGCCATAACAAACAAGATTTGTATAGGATAGGTTCTTCAAACTCGATGGTATCTAATGGTTCAACAGTGCATCAGTTGCCACAAGAGGGGGATATAATCGGAGTGTCTTATGACCATATTCAGCTCAAATTTTACTTGAACGGTACAGAATTAGAGTTTCCGGTGACTAATGTTAAGGGTACTGTGTATCCTGCCTTATATGGTGAGTTGTGGTGGCTGATTTTTTAATGTTCAGAAAAAAAAATAACTGCTTTTTATTTTCAGTGGATGAAGGTGCTATACTTGATATAATACTTGAAAATTTTAATTTTTCACCGCCAGGCGGATTTGAAAAAATTATGCTTGAACAATCTCTTCTTTAGATTAATTTTAATTAAGTTTAATTTATGCTTTAAACATTCTTTTAGCCAATTTTTTTTACCTATTTATTAATATTTATTTTAATATTACATAATTTTCTCAAGTGTATATATTAATTTAAAAAATCCATACAGAGCTTTGCTAATTTAAGTTTTATTTACAATTACATATATTTTTTTAATTAAAAGTTTTAATATACATGTAAATGTATTGTATGTGTGTACATATAATATTCATCATTAGAATTAATGCAAGAATAATAAATAAATATTTTATTATTGCATCTATCCAAAGACTTAAAGTTTTCATAAGTATAATGTGTTTCATTTAAAGGTCTTTTAAAAGGAACACGTAATGCGCTTTAGAATAATAAGATTTCCAGTTGAAATATTATCAAATTCCTTAGTACGTAAAAAGGTGTCTTAACAGATCAATAATTATACCTGATTTAAAAAAAAGCTCTACTGTATATTCATGTTTATGTGCATATATATCTATACACTGCAGTATTAATGTTTCTTTTGTCAAGTTGCTGTTTTTTATACTAATCAAAAACATATCTAACAGTAATAAATTATGGTAAAGCAAAAGTTTTTTTGTAAATTTTTAATGTTAAAAAAACACTCATAGTGTAAAATTCCGACCATGTTTAATGTAAAAATATAATATTGCTGCACAATTAAAAAAATAAAAATTATTTATTATTAGAAACGGGGAACAGAGTGTGAAACATCTTTGTAAAATAAATAAAATATTGCAATCACTTGATTTACGTTTTATGAAATGTAGATAAACTATATATAAATATATAATGTCCTTCACTCTTTGAAAATAGTTTGAAAAATATTTTAAATATATATATAAATGTGTATATATTTTAGAATAGTTTTAATGTATATACAGGGCCGTAAATAATATATCGCTCTATTTTTTTTTTAAATTATTCTTAATTGATTTTTTCATAAATAAATTTCCAGAATGTTTTATGTTAATCTCTACTTACTTTTGTTTTAAATTTATATGGCCAGTTATTCTGTTAATAAATTTTTATTCTTAATGGACTGACTAGAAAAGTATATTATGCATTTATCATAAGTTTTATATTTTAAACCCTTTTTTATTGTTTTTATAATTTTAGAACTCTAAAACAATAAATAATATAAAAGATATTTGCCTTAATTGTTTTAACAAACTTCAATTAAGCCTTTCCTACTTAAAACAACAAAACTGGCAGCTTCGCTGCTCGTCCTCATGGGGTTCATCTAACAGTGTCAGAAATACAAAATACAACATTTTTACGTAAATATCAATTTTTATTCGTAACAACTTTGTATAAGAAAATCTTAAGTTAAGATTTAGTAAAAAGTAACATTTACAAATATTTAAACATATCTAAAGTCATAATAATCACAAAGAAAACATGGTTTTAAACTCATAAATGTATACAGTTTTATATATAAAATAAAATGTCAGTCACTTTTTTAATAATGAAAGAAACTATTTTGAGAAAAATTTACTCTGAGCAAATAAACATAACAAAACCCAAACTAAGAAAATAGATGTGACAATTATTCGATAATCTTTAAGTGCTGTATCTTACAGTGCTTTATTACGCTAAAAACATTCAAAACGCTGATGTGGAAATGCAATTGGCCGGCAATTAGCATTTAAAAAAGATTTTCCAATCAAAGTTTTCGAATATTTCCCAAAAAATAAGAGACCAGCTCCTAGCTCTTTCAGCAATGAAATCCATGCAAAAATAAATATTTATAAAGAATCAGACTAAAATAGTTTCTTTCATCTAAATCATTTGGTTTATTAATTCTAATACCCTAACAGTAAATATTTACAACTTACAATACAAAGTATTTTAATCTGACAATATTTCAACGTCATCAGAAAGTGTCGTACCAGCAGAAGTCGAAGGTTTCACAGAAGTAACTGCTGACTTCGTCTGGGTCACCACAAAAGTTTGCTGAGTTGCAGAGGTGCTCGTACTAGAAGGAGAAGACACTGTAATGATGTTTCCTGGTTTTATTTTTCCGATCAATTTAGAGGTATTTGCTACTATTTTACCTCCCACTGCAATAGGTCCATTCCCGACTAATTCAAACTTTCCTGGTTTCGACTCGACTATGGTCAAATGATTCCCACTAGCACTCTGTAAGTGACAAAAAAAATACAATTTAATTTTTATAATTGACTTAACTGAACAACTACATACCTTTATGTAATTAACAGCTCCCGTAGTGGTTGCACTTCGGTTATACACAAATTTAGCAGGTTTTGCAAGTACCGATTTCTGAATTTGTGTAAACGGTTTCTGTACATTTCCTTGCCTTACTAAAATTGGTTGAGCCGTTGCTTTTACGATTGTGCTTGGCTGTTGGTTGCTTGAAGTGTTTTGACAGTCGGGTGAGTGCTTAGGCCAATGAGTTTTTTGACAACTGTAATCACAATAACTAGTATTCCAACAACAAAAAAAGTACGCTTCCTTATAGCAATTGGCACACCATTGTTTCATTTTAGTTTCTTGGACCCTTCTTATAGTTTCTGCTTCACATGATGCCCTAGTTTCATCTATAATGCGTTGTTTTTCTTCCAAGACACTTTTTTGAATGTCTTTAAGAACAGCGTTGATGTTCCTCTTTATTTCTAAAATTTCTTCATCGTGTTTATGCTTTTGGGTTTCTAATTCTAGTTTTAGATTGGTTATAGCTGCCTCGGGAGATTCGTCACTTCCCAATTCTTGTAGAGTTTCTACTAACATACCACGAAAGTAGTCGTTTAACTGCAAGAGAAAAAACAATACATGTTTTTTTTGTGTTTTCGATTCAAATCCTGATATTTTTAGGTGCTATTAGATTAATTTTCAAAAAGCATTGACCTTTTTTTGTCACTTTTGACATGTGTATAATTATTGACAGTAACAAAAGAAGTACTCATGTTTAGTTTTAAATAAAAAACAGATGATATTTTTGTTGTGACGCAGATGCCCGTGCACACAAAATTCTTTTTCATTGTAAAAAGTATGAACAATAATTTATAAATTTAAGTTTAAGAACTCACTTGCCAGTTCCAACTAATCTATATTGAATTTATTAATTATTTCATAAAAAAATCCAATTTTTTTCACTACAAGACATTACACCTAGAGCAGGTATGAAAAAATCGGCAATATATACCAGGATCTATACGACTCCCCCAAAATTAATACAACAACAGTTAGATACAACAATAGCCTGTCTATTGATCTAATAAAACTCGGACAGTCTGTCCCAATCCTCCTGGATCTCTCCACTGCAAGTCTAATACTTGATTTCTTTATAAATTTAAAGTCATCAACATATAACGGATATTTTAAGTTGAGCATTGAGGATTTAATATCGTTAATAAATATGATGAATAATAGAGGACCCATGTGAGAGACCTGGGAAAGTCTAAAGGAAATCAACCTGGTGTCGGATCGGAAATTACATACATAGACGCTCTGAGTTTCTTGAATCAGTATGATTCCAGCAAGCTGCCGTGCACACTAAACCACTTCAGTTTTTTACTAATATTTTGTGGTGAACTTTATTAAATGCTTTAGACAAGTTGAAAGAACAAATCACTTCGCCAAACGTTTATTATTTGCTATCTTAACCTGATGCCTGGGAGGAGGCGTCCATCTTCTTAATCTGAACCTCCATGCGAACAACCACAGTCCTGAAATCGTCACTACGCTTCACCTGAATCTTTTTATCAGGCACCCAGCAATACTTAAAACCCTCTCTATTACAAAATTCTCTAGTTTTCCTGAGAGATCCTTCAAGTTAAGTGTTAAGTGCTCAAGGACTCAGAGACGAAACCCACCTCCAAAATAGTCAGACCTTTCATTTCTCTTAGATCGCATCAAAAACTTTGAGATTATAGCTTTATGTGTTGCTTTTATTCGATCCATATGTGGAACCCTATGACCCATGTCAACATCGCCTTCAGCGAACGGGCAATCAATAATTTCACTCAATCTCCTTTATTACAGTGTGAATACTCTGTTTTTTCTTCTGTGGTGCTTGCAATTTTCAAATTATTAAGTCTAGAATATTGCTGCATTTCCTCTAACTGAAGTAATTTGTTTTCCCTCTTTAAAACGGCAATCTGATTTATATTAGATGGATCATAGAACACATAGGAGTATAAAAATAAAAACTACAAAAAACACAATACAATAGACGTTATAAAAAGGCAACATTGATTGAATTTGAGAATGCAGTATTTTAGATTTTATGAATGTGTATTCGATTTTTTTTATGTTATTTTGACAAAAAAATTTTTTTTTTGATTTAATAAAATATTTTATTATATTGTTTTTTTTATTTTTCCCAATTTGAAGATAATTAGTCCTAATTTAAATTTAAAAAGGCATATATGAAAGTTACTTTGAAATTTTTATTACCTGTCACAATATAAAATTAGCAATAAATGTATTTAAATTGAAATAAAACAATTTACTTACCCTGTGAGCTATGGAATTGATTTTGCATGAAACAGCTCCAGCTGAACTTGGCAAACCCTCATCAAAGTGCGTGCTAAGAGGTCCTGGCGGCCGAGGTTTCAATTTAGGAGGAGGCCTGCATAAAATGTCTGTAATAGCTCTGCTAATATTTTCAGGAACAATATCTGACAATCTACTCAAATTTTCTTCAGCTGTGGAGGTACTAGGAGTGGGTTCTGTGTTTGTGGTTTGAGTAGTACTTGTATTTGCACAGGTTGTTGACGTAGGTGGAGCTCCATTTATTAAAATGGGCTTTCCGGAATTTGCAGTAGTTTTAGCACTAAAGACAACAGACGGTTTTAAAAGTGAAAGGCTTGCGCCACTTTGAGGTATGTAATTTTGAGATTCGAATGAAATAGAACTTGTGGATGTCGTTACTATAGGTTGCTGCACTATTGAATGTGATTGCTGCACAATCGCTTGGGTTTGTTGGACTATGGTTTGAGGTTGCTGCACCATGGCTAGTATAGAATTTCCTATATTTCCTGAATGGTAAATAGTTTGATTAGGTGGAAGCATTGATATAGTACCAACTGCATTCGTTGGTGCTATGAGCATTAAATTTGCAGTTGCTACAGATGTTGTAGTCTTATTAACAGTTCCAGTGTCTAAACTAGAGTATGTTTTCACTGCAGTAACTGTTACAGGTTTAGAAACTACAACAGATTTAGGTATTTCTTCGCTTTTTGAAGGGACTACTTTTTTAATTTGGAGTACTGGTCGAGAAACTGGTTTTTTAACTTTTGGTTTTGTAAAACTGTGAAAGTTAAGAACTTTAACGTTGTCCTTTTTAGGAGCTTCAACTTTTTTCAGGTTGATTTCTTCACCTTCGTGTTCCTTGCTATAGTTTGAAGCTACATTATCGATTATTTTCGTTAAATTATCAACAATTTTAAACCCTTTAGATATATCTGAAGTTTCTACCAATTCAGTGCTCTTACTCCGATTTTTAACTCTTTCTTCGGTGCGCGACCTCGTTTGAATTTCTTTTTGCTTAGGTTTGCTGGGTACTTGAGAAGAAGTTTCGCTCATATTTAACGAAGAGAAAAATTGGCGTTTTAACCAGTGATCATCTTCCCCATCAGAGAATACTTCAGTCTTTACCTCAAGAGAGCACAAATCCACTTCACTTGTAATCGATTGGTCTGTCGAATGAGACAACTGACTTAAACGGATACTTTCATCACTTGTTTCTGATATTTTACTAGACTGAATAGGCGAGGATTTTCTAGAACTCCCTAAAGATTTTGTGTTGCTCGAAAGACTAGCATTTCCATTGACTGCCGATGTTTGTTTAGACAGAAGTGCTTTGTCTGTTATTGTATTTATATCAACAACTTTTATTAATTTTTTCATCAAAGAATTATCAGAGGTACTCAACTTGCGTTTTTTTGTGTTTTCTTCAATGCTTTCGCTTTCATTTATTTCCATAAATTCAGAAGCTCTATTTTGTTCTGAATCAGAGTATTCATCTGTCTGTTCTCCGTCATTTGTATCGTTTGAATCTTCTTGTTCTTTTTCTAGAACATCAGGGTGTATATCTTCTTCTGCTATTTGTTCTTCAAAGCTCTCATAACATTGTACAGTGGAAGGACCTTCAGTTAAAGATGTTTTATTTAAGGAATCTTCCAAGGTTGAGGAAGATGCTTCATTAAAAATGGATCCTTCATTTAAGGTTGAATCTTCTTTTGAGGTTGAACCTTCTATTAAGATAGAACCTTCTTTTAAGGTATCTTCTGTCAATGTAGACCCATCTTTTAAAGTAGAAGCTTCATTTAAAGCAAAATCCTCATTTAAAGTAGAATGTTCATTTGAGTTAAAACCTTCATTTAAGATAGAACCCTCGTTTAAGATAGAATGTTCATTTACGTTTGAATTTTCATTTAAAGTAGAGCTTTCATTTAACACAGAACTTTCTTTTAAAGTTGATCCTTTTTTGAAGGGAGATCCTTCACCTTCATTTTTTATGGTAACTGCAGTCTCTGTAAATACTGAGACTTCAGTTATATTAGAAGTGCTTCCGAAGATCACTTCATTTAAAAATTCTTTATTAACTGCAGTATTCGATTGCTCTTTATTTGCTATAACATCAAAATTATGTTTTTCCTTTTCTAAATCAAAATCAGCATGTTCATTATTTTCCTTGGTAACATCTGTTTCTGGAGATTGCTCATTTTGAATAAAACCAACTATTTCCTTTTCTTTATTTGCTTTACAAATATAAATTGGTGAATTTAATTTTTCAAAAATTTGTTTCTTTATATTTTCTAGCTTAAATGGTATTAATTCGTGTCTATTAGAAATTTCTTCTGCTTTTTGACATTTGTCTTCCCCAGATAAACGTTTCATCAGGCGGTCAGCTATGGAACATTTATTCTGCGGCGATATCATAAACTCACTGTTTTCTACATTCACCAAAACAGGTTTTTTCTTTATTTCAGGTGTCACTGCAACATTATCTGATGTTGAATCTGCATTTGTACTTTCAATAGTATTTCCTAGTGAAATTTCCATATTGTCGCTTATGTCAACTTTGTTTATTTTATCGGACAAGTTAGACATTCTACTAGAATCACTTTTTGTGCTTAGATCGCTATTTCTTCGACTTAACTTCCTCGGATGATCCAAGATTTCTTCTGTTGATGAGCGCTTTCTGGTGTTAGACTCACTTGATGTTGATGTTTTTTCTACGAAAAAAATTATTTTCTATTAGTTGAGATTGGATCTTTTTATCAGTTTAATTACTTACTACTGCAATTTGAATTATATTCTTTTGATTTACAAGTAACATTAAGATTATCTGAAGAATTTCCTGCCTCTATTTGGGTTTCGAATTCTTCAGATTCATCTATTTTCATGCTATTATCATCATCGTTGTAGCTGTTGTTACAACTATCATTTCGAACATCCATAAGATTCGAGTCTTCATCTGTCTCATAACCTACACTTTCACAACTTTTGGATCCACTGGAATGACCAGTGCCACTTAGAAAAGATTTACCATTGGTTGGAGTTGAAGATTGTGCTGGCGATCTTCTTGCAGATATTTCAGAATGATCAACTTCTGATACTGCTGGTGAAACCTCAGTTTTATTAACTTTCGGAGGTTTAATTTTCAGTCTAAAAGGTGGCAGTTTTTCGTTTGGTACATATTTTGGCAGAAACATTTGAAGCTGACTTGTCTCTAAATGAGGCTCAAACGGTGTCCTATACGGAGCATAATTGAATTCTCCATAAATTTCCTTCAGTTTTTCTATGTGAACCTCCAATTCCTAATACATAATATTATTAATAATTTTTTTGTTGTTAAATTTAAATAGATACTTACTTTTATGCATTCGTTGATATCATTTCTTTTTTGCTTGTTTGAATTAGGATCTTTACGAGAATACAAGAAGCACTCTTTGAATGGTACCCAAGCTCTATCATGAGCACCAAAAAATCGCACATCGACCATCCCAGATGAATTTGTGCTCATAGCTTTCGCAGGCCAGTATGGAAAGCCTTTCAATTTTGCCCATAAAAGTATATGAGGTTTTGGGCAAACTTCCACGAACCAATCTTTTTTTGTATTAGCATTTAAATAGCAGTTCGGACAATTATCAACTTCTTGCATTTCTTGTCGGCATATCTTAATTATGCTTTTTGCTATTGATGTAACTTTAGCTTGATCTATAAAATCAAAATAAAAAATATTTAAAAAAAGTAAGGTAAACGATTTTCAGAAAACTTACATGAATTAAATATGATACTGTTGTGTAAGAGCCATTTAGCATCTGCTTCGAAAGCTGTTGTACTTCCGTACAAGTTTTGTTTTATATTCTCTTCTAATTTCATCAAATCCATGGGATAAATGATGTACGTTCGGTACTCAGGAAATTCTTTTTCATTCACAGGGTGCATGAATGGTTCGGCCTATATAAAAAAAACTATAACTTTGCTAATAAACAATTAGTTATAAGACATACATCAGCGCATTGCTGCATTCGTTTTAGGGCAAATTTAAGTAGACCGCATATCTGCTCCAAAGACATATCCTTCAAAGCCGGTGATCTTGTTTTGGTACTTTCGGCTCTCAAAATGGCTACACATTCTGGACAAGGCCATCTGTCAGGGTTTGGAACTCCTTGTTTCAAGCATCTCATGTGGAAGGAACGTACGCAGGTCTCGCAGGATATTTGAACTCCGTCTCTGTGACACCGCCAGCAAAATGCATCTTTACCATTCTGTAATAAAAATAATCTTTCATTGTCTTTTTCAGTTTAATATATTTGCTGTTGCGTAGAGATAATTTGCATACTGCAAGTTTTAAAGTTTGTAAGTGTCACCAAGATTAAAAATTTTAGCAAATCTGTTTACCAAATGACCAATAAAAGGGAAGTTTCACGTTTTTATAATTTAAATTATGTATGTACCAGAAAATGTTGAGAATAAAATATGTTTTTTTTTTTAAATCGGCAACGAAGTCGCACTCCCCCTCCTGCTTATATCTAAATCATATGGTGACAACTGCAAACGATTTCTCCCATATGTACCTTAACCCTGATAATCCCCTATCCGTGGCAGAAGCTTTTGACTTTTAAATTTTAACACTTTGCTGTCTGTACTGTTTGTAAACATTTCCTTCGCTTGACACTGGTAGCACTAAATCTGTTACTTCGCTTATTGCCGGCTGTTTTTAGGGTTATTGGGAGGTTATAAATTTTAACTTTTACTAATCTCTTTGGTAGTTCTCACAAGTTTTTAATCGGTTCCCTTATTTCCACTGTGGTGTCACCGGACAGCAAAGTGTTAAGATAGAAACTTTATAAATATGAAGGTTTGTCAATGTGAAGATTTTAAGCCCTGAAAATAATTCCTACATGTCTCTCTGGCTGATATATTAGATAATATACAAATAGCTC
>JAUIMW010001949.1:0-11464 GCA_033557785.1 Enochrus cinctus | reverse complement strand
TTACGTGCTTACTACTTATTCTAATTAAACGGTGGCGATTGCGTTTGACGGGATGTGCGTCGCCTATCCGCAGGATACCTTCATTACCATTATTTTCTATCTTACGAAGTGATTCCTTTTTTTTAAATAAATTATTCTTTAAGTCATTTACTGTGTAATTTATCTGCAATTACAATCGTTGTTATTATTGTTATTAAACACGAGGAATATTAAGCGTTCGTTAATGCCTCCCACGCTGACTTTTGTTTGCTCAATTGTTGTGCAAATATTTATTTTATGCTCAGGTTGACTTCACTGTATTACATAAAAATTTATTATGAATTTTAAAATGGTACTTTATATCTATTATACTTTTTGTAATGTATGCTTGAACATGGATTTTTTGTTTGAAAATTTCTGTAACTGAGACGAAACGCAAAAGAAATTTACCACACTTGCGGTTTTTTACTCCTTTGTGTTTTACTGTGAAAAAATGGTCACTACTGCCAATCTTTCTGCAATTCTTTTTAAAAGTAATTATGTAAATAACAGTACACATTTCATGTCTACTTATTCTGTTCTTATTCTATTGTATAGCAAGTTTAAAAAAAATATTATATGCATAATACTTGGAGGACATTCCATATCTCACATGCCTTCTGGTTCTATTTTATTATTAAAAATCAGTTGATAGTACTTCCTACTATTTACGTACTAATTATTTACAATAAGAAATCATAACATGTTTAACAGTTAAAAATTAGTAAACATCCCTTTGTTAAAACTGAGCAAGAAACGAAGCTGCTGTCTATTTATTCTTAATTAAGCTTAACAATCTTAATAACTCTTTCTATTTCTGGAAGGTTAACCAACTGATCAAAAGAATGTAGTTTGCAGAACACCTAGAAGACATTTCATGTCTCCCAGACCCCCTGGTGGTCCTCTTTTGCGTTCTTTTTACTCTGTTGCAATAAAGGGATGTTAACTGACTTTCAACAATAAGAAAAAGACCACTAGGAAGTCTGGGGGACATGGAATGTCCTCCAGGTACAAAACTGTCTACGTACTTCTAATTGTGTTCAATCATCTTGGTAACACTATTAATTTTTTTCAATTTTAAACAACTAATAACTAAAACGTAGCTTTCGAAGTACCTGGAGGACGTTCCATGTCCCTCAAATCCCTTAGTGTCCTCTGTTTAACAGTTAAAAAGAAATAAATATTCCTTTGTTGAAATAGAATAAAAAACAAGGCGAAAGAAGGAGCACCAGAGGGTCTGGGGGACATGGAATGTCCTCCAGGTACTTCGAAAGTAATTGAAAAAAATTAATAGTGTTATCTCGATGGTTGAACACAATTAGAAGTACGTAGACCACAAAAATGACCGATTCAATGGAAGACAGTAGTGACCATTTTTTCACAGTAAAACACAAAGGAGTAAAAAAACCGCAAGTGTGGTAAATTTCTTTTGCGTTTCGTCATGTTTGGTTCTATCGTAGTAAACAAAGCAAATCGTGTCTACGAAACTACAGATATAAAAACAGATGATTTTTTATGAATGAATAGAAGTTTATTCAGTAATCAGTGTTTCTAAACTTGTTCCACTAATGTTTAATAATTTTTTCTGGTCTTATTGTTTACGTGGGACCATCACATTATTATTATTTTTGTCTAAAATTATGAGCTCTATACACTGGTAGAGTTTGTCGGTATCGAATAGAATCAGGTGATATACCTGGAGAACATTTCATATTTCTCAAGCCCTTTGATGATCTTTTATATTATGTTGCTCCTTTTTCTATTTCAATACAGGAATACAATTACGTAGATATAGTAGTATACCTGGGAAACACTCCATGTCCTCTAGACCCCCTAGTGTCCTCTGTTTAACAATTAAAAATCAATAAACATCCTTTTGTTAAAACAGAAGAAAAAACGAAGCAAAAGAAATCTATATATATATATATATACACAACAACTGGAAGACGTTCCATGTACGCACGTAGTACGTAGACAATAATATACCTGGAGGATATTCCATATTCCTCAAGCCCTCTGATGATCTTTTACATTATGGTGCTCCTTGTTCTATTCAATAAAAATTATTTAACGTTTCTTTATTGAAATAAAATAAAAACAATGTCTAAGAAACAGGGAATGTCCTCCCAGAAGGTGTATAATTAAACACTAGAAGGACATTCTATGTCCTCCAAAAAAGGAATGTCCTCCAAGTATACTGTTATCTAAGTTCTTCTTACAAATGAATTACACCTAAATATTAAAAGTAAGTATGTTTTTTTTAATAAAAAAATCATGGTATATTTAAGTTTAAATTGTCAATAAGCGTCCTGTATTTCTAAGCTCTCTCTTGAACTTTCTTTAAATAAGTATATTAAGCATATCAATCAATTCATATTCCTCAGATTAACATGCCAATTTTTAACGAAAAAAAGGAATACCACTACATTCCATGTCCTTTGAGTATACTATTATCTACATATTTCTAATTATAATCAAATATCCTAGTAATAGTAGTCTTAATTTTTTCAAATTTAAACAGTTAATAAACCAAGAACACATGGAATGTCCTACAAGTATAGTGTTACTTACGTATTTCTAATAAGTAGAGCTGAATACCTAGAACATCTTTTAGACTTCTTGATATGCAATGTGCTCCAGGTATTCAACAAATTCCGGTTTATTTATTAATTACATGAACTTAGAGTATATATATAATAATATACCTGAAAGACATGGAATGTAGTCTAGTAGCAATGAATTGTCCTCTAGGTGTATTGATATCTGCATACTTTAATTTTTTTATTTTTTCAAGTTTAACAAATTAATAAAAAAGCTTAGTTTGTTGTGCCCCTGGAGGACATTCCATGTCTCCTAGATCACTTGATAGTCTTGTTTCTTACTAGTAATATAGCATACTAATTTCCAACAAAAAAAGAATAATTGAGAGGTCTAGAGGGTATGGAATATGTTTTAAATTTTCAGTTCTACGTCTTAATACTTTGGTGTTCTTTAAAATAATACCTCCAAGTATACAGGAATACGTAGATAACAGTATACTTGATGGAAATGAAATATAGTGGTAGTTCTTTAGTAACGTTTGTAATTAACATTGTAAATAAACATTATTAGGGGATCTAAATGACATGGAATGTCCTCCAGGTGCACTATTATTTAGGAACTCTTAATTTGGTATAAATATGCTTATTACACTCGTTTTTTTTTCAAGTTCAATCAACTAATAAGAGAAGTGTAGTCTAAGAGATATAGAATGTCCTCCAGATTTTTTATTATATTTTTATTTATTTATCTAATGTTCAAATATAAACCAATGAGAAAAACGTAGATAGTATGGTAACTGAAGAAAATCTAAGGGACATTAAAGATCCTCTTTAATGCATTTGCTCCAAAGATGAAATATTCCATTGGGTTATTTTTTATAGTGGAATGTATGCTTTTATTTTATTCTGATTATTGCACTGTTCTAATCCAGTAATGTAAACTAATAAAAAAATCAAAGAAGTGGGGAACAAGGAATGTCCTCCAGGTACTCTACAAATTACACATTACTAAAATATTTTAATACAATTAAAAGTACATAGATAAATGAATACTTAGAAAACATTCCATGTCTTCCAGATCTTGAAAAGTAAAAAATGTTATTAGAGTATATGTACCAAATTAGAAATACACAAATAACAGTATACTTGAAAGACACTCTACGTCCCCATAATTTGCAGCACACTTAGAATGTGTTATTTATTTTGTTATTAATAATTTGTATTTAACCATAACATAATTGGAAAACATTCTAAATATCCCAGACTCTCTAGTGACTTTATTTCATGTTGTTTTTTACTTTATTAGTACAAAATTTGGAACATATAAATACTTGGAGAACATTTCATGTCATTTTTAACAAATAAAAAGAGCTCTAAAAACATTCATTCTTTTATTTTATATTGTCTTTTATTCTACTACAAACATACTAATTTTTAACAAATCTTTTCTTAATTTTTTCTCGTTTAAGAAACTAATAAAAAAAGATAGTATGCATAATACTTGGAGGATATTCTATATTCTACATATCTCCTGGTTCTATTTTATTGTTAAAAATAAATTGATGTACTGACCTGGTAGTTCTTTTTTGTTAAAAAATTAATAATAGAGTAAGAAACAATATAAAGTAAAGACTTCTGAAAGACCACTGTAGGAAGTGGAATGTCCTACAGATGCACTGAAAATTGTCTTTTGCACAAAATTAGTAAAATGCATCTGAAGATATTCCATCTTCCCAAATTTCCTGATGATCTTTCATTTCACGTTGTTTTTTTTTCTCTATCGCTAGCATACTAATCTTTAATAAAAAAGGATACCAAGAGGTGAAGAGGAGGATATTCCATATCCAGTAATACTTTTATCTATGTACTTCTAATTGTATTCAAATATCCTAGTAATCAACTATTAAATAGAGAGCAACTTGTAGAAAACCTGAACCTCTGATAGTTCTTTTTTTATATTGTTTTTATTCTGTTTCAATGTAGACATGTTTAATAATTTTTATTATTAAAAATCAGTTTATATTGCTATATTAGAACAAAACAAGAAACAACATAAAATAAAGGTATAACAGTTAAAAATCAATAAACATTCCTATGTTGAAACAAAGTAGAAAACAAGATAAAATAAAAACCACCAGTAAGTCTGAGAACATAGAATGTCCTCCAAGTACTCTGCAAGTTACACTCTTCTTGTTAGTTATTTAAACTTGAAACTTTAATCTGATGATAATATTTTTGGGAGGAAATTGTATTGGAATAAGTTTATAATTTTTCAAATGCTATTATTTTAATAAATGTCAACATAGAGATGAGGAAACACTTGCAATATGTAATTTAAATAGAACTTAGTTGTACAACGATAGATTAAAGAATGCTTCTAAACATTAATTTAAAATTAGCTCATTTTTATCTTATCATAATGCACAATATGCACAGATAAAATAAGCAATTATTTTTGCAATAGAATGAATAAACTGTCTGCTTTTTAACCATCAAACTAAACATTTGTTACCTATTTTTTCTATAGTAATATCGACTTATTTTTAAAAATAAAAAAATACGCTAGTGAATCTGAAGAACATGGAATGTCCTTCAGATGTATCACTATTTAGGTACTAATTATTTACAATAAGAAATCATAGCATATATAGATATTTAACAGTTAAAAATTAGTAAACATCCCTTTGTTGAGAATAAAAAATAAGATATAAGAAAAACCACCAAAAAATTTGGAGAACATTGAATGTCCTCCGAGTATTCCACAAACTACGTTCTGCTTGTTAGTTGTTTAATATTAAACAAAATTTATAAATTAATCATGATAGTTCAATACGATTAGAAATACGTAGATATAACAGTATACCTAGAGGACATTCCATGTCCCCCAGACCCCTTGGTGGTCTTTTTTGCTTTGTTTTTTACTCTGTTGCAATAAAGGGATATTAACTGATTTTCAACAATAAGAGAAAGACCACCAGGGGGTCTGGGACACAACTTGCAGAAAGGATATGTCTGGTGAAGATGGCAAACGAGGAGGATAAAGAAGAAGTTATGAAGAATAAACACAAACTAAAGAATGTAAAAGATGTTCTTCTTTTTATTGAAGTTAAAAATCAATAAACAACAATATAGTCAAAGAGTATATAAAACAACATAAAAAAGAACCACCAGGAAATCTGGAGGACATGGAATGTCCAAACTATGTTCTACTTATTAGTTACTAAAACTTAAGTTTTTTGATTTTTAATTATTTAACAAGAACTACAAAAGATGTGAAATGTCTTCCAAATACTTTGTAAACTTCAATTGTTTATAGTATGTAATTTAAATTATTAAAGAATGTTTTTTAATAATAACGTAAAATGGACATATTTTTATTTTATCATAATGTAGAATATGAACAAATCAGTTAAACAACTATTTTTGCAATAAAATGAATAAAACAATCTAATTTTAACCATCAAACTAAGAACTAGTTATTTACTTATTCTCTTGAAATCAAAGAATGTTTAATGAATTTTTATTTTTTTTACATTACTACACTAGAATAGAGCGAAATCAACATAAAATTACTTGGAAGACAAGAAATATCCTCCAGGTACATTACAAACTATGATTTTCTTATTAGTTTATTAAACTAATGAGTGTTATCAGGATATTTAAGAAAATTAGAAACAAATAGATATCAATACACCTAGAAAAAAAGACCACCAGAAAATTTGAAGAATATTGAATGTCCTCCGGGTATTCCGCAAACTACGTTCTACTTGTTAGTTGCTTAATCTTAAAAAAATTATGAATTATTCATGATAGTTGAATACAAATTGAAATACGTAGAAAACAATATACCCGGAGGACATTCCATGTCCCCCAGACCCCCTGGTGTTCTCCTGTTTAATAGTTAAAAATCAATAAATATTACTTTGTAGAAACAGAATAAAAAACAATGTAAAAGAAGGAGCATCAGGAAATCTGGGGGACATGGAATGTCCTCCCCGTGTTCAACAATTTACGTTTTTCATATTCGTTGATTTAACTTAGATTAATTAAGAATACTATTAATAATCTTAAGTAAATTAGATATACATAGAAGACTGTATATCTGGAACACATTCCATGTCCCTCAGAACCCCTGGTGTTCTCCTATTTGACAGTTAAAAATCAATAAATATCACTTTGTTGAAACAAAATGAAAAACAAGGTAAAAGAGGAGTACCAGGGGGTGTGGGGGACATGGAATGTCCTCTAGGTACTCTACAAACTACACTTTATTTATTAGTTGCTTAAACTTGAAAAAATAAAACAAATACATAAATAATGGTATAGTTGTTGGTAGTTTTTTTATTGTTAAAGATTAGCATACTAATAATAGAGTACAAAACAACATAAAATAAAGACCACCAGGAAATTTAAAAGAGACACGGAATATTCTTCAAGTGCATTCTTAATAGTACATTAGACTTAAAAAAATCCTAGTAATATATTTAATTTTTTCTTCATTAAAAAAATAGTTTTTTTGAAACAGAACAGTAAACAATATAAAATAAAAGATCACCAGAAAAGGAATGTCCTCCAGGTACACCAATCCTTTCATGAACTTTCTTTTAACTTGTCTTTTATTCTATTCCAACATATGTTAGATGTTTATTAATTTTTAACCACTACACTTAAAACATCAAGAAGTCTAAAAAATATGGAATGACTGCCAAATACACTACTAAGTACGTTTTTCATATTAGTTCATTAAACTTAAAAATAAATGAATGTAATAAATGCAAGATATGTTCCTTTTTTATTACTAAAATGCTAATCTTTAATGAAGAAAAAGAATACTACTACATTCCATGTCTTTTAAGTGTATTATTATCTAAATATTTCTAATTATAATCAATTATCCTAGTAAAAGTCTCATTTTTTTCAAATTTAAACAGTTAATAGAGTGTAGTTTGCCGAGTACCTGGAGGACATTCCATGTCTCCCAAACTCCTTATTTTAAATTAAAAATGAATATCAGGGCATCTAAAGAACATGAAAGCTCTCAAAATGTATTGTAAATTACGATTTTTTATTAGTTTCTTAAACTTAAAGAAATAAAGAATGTTATTAGAACATGTATACCAACTTAAATATACGAATGTTTTAGTTTTTTTAGCAGTCCAATATAAAATAAAAATTACCAGATGGTTTAGAGAACAATGTCTTCCAGGTGCTTGAAGATGTACAAAGTATCAAAATATTGGTTCAAAATTTGAAACATATATATATATATATATATATATATATATATATATATATATATATATATAATTTTTTTTATATTTTTTCTTATTCTACTGTATAGCAAGTTTACGTTCTACTTGTTAGTTGTTTAATCTTTAAAAAATCACAAATTAATCATGATAATTGAATACAATTAGAAGTACGTAGATATAACAGTATACCTGGAGGACATTCCATGTCCCCCAGGCCCCCTGGTGTTCTCTGTTTAACAATTAAAAATCAATAAACATCCCTTTATTGAAACAGAATAAAAAATGAAGCAAAAGAAGGAACACCATTGGATCTGGAGAAAATGGAATGTCCTCCAGGTGCACTACAAACTAAGATTTTCTTATAAGTTTATTAAACTAATGAGTGGTATCAGGATATTTAAGAAAATTATAAGCAAATAGATATCAATACACCTAGAAAACATTCCATATCCACCACATCCCTCTGTTGAGAATAGAAAATAAAGTAAAAGGAAGACCACCAAAAAATTTGGAGAACATTGAATGTCCTCCGGGTATTCCGCAAACTACGTTCTACTTGTTAGCTGCTTAATCTTCAAAAAAAATCGTAAATAATACAATTAGAAGTACGTAGAAAACAATATACCTGAATGACATTCCATGTCCCCCAGACCCCCTGGTGTTCTCCTGTTTAACAGCTAAAAAATTAATAAATATCACTTTGTTAAAACAGAATAAAAAACAATGTAAAAGAAGGAGCATTAGGAGATTTGGGAGACATGGAATGTCCTTCAGGTACTATGCAAACTACACACTATTATTAGTTGCTTAAACTTGAAAAAATTAATAGTATCATCGTAATAGCTAGACAATTAAGAGTATGTAGATAGTAGTATACCTGGAGGACATTCCATGTCCTCCAGACCCCCTAGTATTGTCCTACTTAATAGTTAAAAATCAATAAATGTCACTTTGTTGAAACAGAGTAAAAAACAAGGAAGAAGAAGGAGCATCAGGGGGTCTGGGGACATGGAATGTCCTCCAGGTATTCCGAAAGCTACATTTTAGTTATTAGTTGTTTAAAATTGATAATGTTATTATCAATTGACCACAATTAGAATTACGTAGATAACAGTATACCTGGAGGACATTCCATATCCCCCAGATCCACTGGTGTTCTCCTGTTTAACAATTAAAAATCAATAAACTTTTGTTAAAACAGAGTTAAAAACAAGGTGAAAAAAGAAGCACCAGGGAATTTCAGAGGACATGCAATGTCCCCCAAACTCCCTGACAGCTTTTTTTCACCTTGTCTTTTTTGCTCTATTCCAAAATAGAGATGTTTATGGATTTTTAATTGCTAAGTTTAGTAATTTGCAGAATACTTGGAGAACATTTCATGTCTCCCAAACTTCTCAGTGTACCCTGTTTTGGAGTAGAAAAAAAGTATAAAAAGTATTTTTTGTTTCTCCAAGTTTAACAAATTAACAAAAAAACTGTAATTTGCAGTATACTTGGAGAACATTCCATATTTCTTAGATCCCTTGATATTTTTGTCTGAAAGACATGAAATGTTCTTCAGGTGGTTGTTTATTCTATTTTCCTTTGGCATTCTATATCTCAAAGACCCCTGATGATCAATAAAAAAAAATAACCAAAACATCTAAGAGACATAGAATGTCAATAATTTATATATTTGTGTTTCTTTTTTTATTATTATTAAAAGTCAGGTATACTGTTATTGACGTATTTCTTATTGTAATTGAATATTTAGTAACTTGTAAGTTGTTTCAAGTTTAAACAAATAATAAAAAGAGAGAAGTTTGTAGAATACCTGGAGGACATTCCATGTTTTCCAGAACTTCTAAGTCTTGTTCTACATTGTTTTGTTTTTATTTATGGAGTGTCAATAATTAATACGATAGCAATGTACTTGGAGGACATTCCCTTCAGCCTCTTTGTGTTCTATTTTTATTTTTAAAAATTAATTTAAATTATTCCAATGCAATTTCAAATTTCCCTCTAAAAAATGTTATCATCAGTTTAAAGTTTCAAGTTTAAATACCTAAGTGTGTAATTTGCAGAATACCTGGAGGACATTCCATGCCCCCCAGACCCCCTGGTGCTCCTTTTTTTACCTTGTTTTTTACTCTGTTTCAACAAAGTGATGTTTATTGATTTTTAACTGTTAAACAAAGGACACCGGGGGTCTGGGGGACATGGAATGTCCTCCAGGTGTACTGTTATCTACGTACTTCTAATTGTGTTCCACTGTTACGATGGAACTATTGATTTTTTCAAGTTTAAGGAACTAATAAGTAGAGTGTAGTTTGCAGAGTACCTGGAGGACATTCCATGTCCCCCAGACCCCCTGGTGTCCTCTGTTTAATAGTTAAAAATCAGTAAAGATCCCTTTGTTGAAACAGAGTAAAAAACAAGGTGGTAAAAGGAGCACCAGGAGTCTGGGAAACATGGAATGTCCTCCAGGTACTCTGCAAACTACACTCTACTTATTAATTAAATATTGTAAATATAAATAATTTCATTAAATTAAATAATTTTTGAAAATAAAATAGCTAGCAGACAATTTTTAAATAGTCATATGGAAAGTCCTTCAGGTATTATGTTGTTTGCATTTTTTATTTATTATTGAAGCTATTGCTACTAAAATTTAAATTTAACTTTTCTCTTTTATTTGTATTATATTTTGTTTATTTTTTTAAATAGTTTTTGAGAATAACATTTTTTATTTTTATATTATTTATTATTTTAAAACAATTTAAAAATGAAAAGAATGAAATGAAATTCCATTTTTGGAAAAAAGATCTTTATTTTTTAATTATGTATATAATTTTTTTTATTAAAAAAATTTTAAAATTTAAAAAGAATTTTTTATGTGATTTAAATATTATTTATATTTTCAAAAAATAACATATTTTTAATTTTTTTGTAATATTAATTTTCCATGTTTATAATTTATTTAATTTTTTGTTTAGTTTAGCTTAAATTTAATATTTATTTACAATTTTTTATACATTTATAAAAATGTTAATTTTTATATTTATTTATTATTTAAGCTCTATTAAAAAAATTTAATTTACAGTAATATAAAATAAAAAAAAACCTACATAATTTCATTTAAATTTCAAATAAATAATTTACATATGTACATAAAATAAGAAAAAAAAAACGTAAGTGCTACAAAATTAAAGAAAAATGTTAATTGGTGAGTCTTCTAAAACCCAAATTCTATGCAAATTAAGCGAGGCTGCTCAGATTAAATTATAATAATCAATTAACTAAATTGGAAAGTGGCGATCAACACGAGATAATTATAATTTTTTTCCCCTCTTAGATCGCCAATAAATTCAATCAGCACAATCAGCTGTCAACTGCTAAAAAAAAAACAAAATTATGATTGATTGCTTATTGATTTCTAATAAAAATTCGTTTATAACTATATATACTTATTTTTATAAGATTAAACACACTTCATTTTTAGGAGGTGGGTTATCTCTCAAGTGTTTGTTTTAGCATAAAATTCCACGAAGCGAATTTTTTTAAATCTAATTATCACGTCTGAACGGAGCTAAAACGTTTCGTTTTACACCTTTTAAGTGTATCATTTAAATAACACAAGTAGGCCTTGGAAGAAACAAAACACGTTTGACAGTT
>JAUIMW010001948.1:0-11464 GCA_033557785.1 Enochrus cinctus | reverse complement strand
TAATTATTAACAAAAAAATAAAGACTTTTTTAATTGATACCTAAAAATGTTAACAACACTAAAATAGTTTGAGGTAAACTAAGTCCAGATGCTGCCCTCAAAAAGAGAACATAGAGAACGAGGAATGTCCTCCGGGTACACTATTATATAAAAAGTCTTTATTAATTTAAAAAATCCTTGATAACTCTACATATTTTACCAGACAATAGAATGAATGTGAGAAATTCCAAGTGGTCCTCATAAATGAGTAAATATTCCTTAAATGAACCACCAGATTTTGAATGACGTAGTAGTATATTAATAGCAGTGCACCTGGAGGACACTCCTATGACTTAATAATGCTGAATATCAAGTCTATTCTTCGAAGACGAACTATTTAATAATAAAAAATAAAGTACGTTGAATGCAGATTATCTGAAGGATGTTCCATGTCCTCTAAATCCTCATGTGGTCCCTCTTATATTGTTTTTAAGTCAATTTTAATTTTACGTTGAAACACAGTTAAAAACAGTACTAAAAAGTGGCCACCAGGGGGTCTGGGGGACATGGAATGTCCTCCAGGTACTCTGCTTTCAACGTTCTTCTGTTTTTATAATCAGTTAGTTTGTCTTCGAGGAGTAGCCACGATATTTGAGCACAAATATGAAGAACGTTAAAAATGGAGTACCTGCGGAACATTCCATGTCTTTTTTTTAAATACTTCAACTTTATTTTGTAGGCAAACTTTACGTAATAGAAAAAAACCGATATCATTCTTGATATCAGAGCAAACAACTCTATAAAGATAAGTTAACAAAATTAAAACAATTTAAAAAAAATTTTACAGACCCGTGTTACTGTTTTAAATTAATTTCAAATTAATTATGTTCACTAGATATGAATGTTTCACAAAAAAAATCACCAAAAATATGGGAATCGTAAAGTGACCTACTGGTGTCTTATTATCTTCAAACTACTTTTAAAACTACTTGAAACTAAATTAAAATTATTATAAAAATGCTACATAATAAAGAGCCTCTAGGAGATCTAGGGGACATGGAATGTCCTTCATGTATTTTATTATTTACGTACTATTGACAGCAAAGAGTATTATAAAATTCACTTAATGTCTATCATTAACATAGTTTTAAGCTCTACTTGAAATACCACCAGGCACATGGAATGTCCTCCAGGTACTCTGATTTCAACGTACTTTAATTTTTATTATCAGTTAGTTCGTTTTCGAGGAGTAGTGACGATTTTTAAGCACTAATATGAAGTACGTAGATAATCGAGTATCTGGAAGACATTCCATGTCTCCCAGACTCCCTGGTGGTCTCTCTTACATTGTTTTTAAGTCAATTTCAATTTTACGTTGAAACACAGTTAAAAACAGTGTTTAAAAGTGACCACCAGAGGGTTTGTGGGACATGGAATGTCCTCCAGGTACTCTGCTTTCAACGTATTTTCATTTTTATTATCAGTAAATTCGTTTTCGAGGAGTAGTGACGATTTTTAAGCACTAATATGAAGTACGTAGATAATCGAGTACCTAGAAAACCTTCCATGTCTCCCAGACTCTCTGGTGGTCCCTCCTACATTAATTTTAAGTCAATTTTAATTTTACGTTGAAACACAGCTAAAAACAGTACGAAAAGTGGCCACCAGGGAGTCTGGAGGACATGGAATGTCCTCCAGGTACTCTACTTTCAACGTACTTTAATTTTTATTATCAGTTTATTCGTTTTCGAGAAGTAGTGACGATTTTTAAGTACTAATATGAAGTACGTAGATAATCGAGTACCTGGAGGATATTGCAAGTCCCCCAGACCTCCCGGTGGCCCCTCTTACATTGTTTTTAAATCAGCTTTAATTTTATGTTGAAACACATTTACAAACAGTACAAAAAAGTGGTCACCAAGGGGTCTGGGAGACATGGTTGAATACAGAGTACCTGGTGGCCATTTCATGTTCCCTTGGTGGTCCCTCTTACACTTTTTTTTAAATCAGTTTTAATTTTACGTTGAAACAAAGTTAAAAACAGTCTGTGGGATATGGTATGTCCTCCAGGTACTCCATTATCTACGTACTTCATATTAGTGCTTAAATATTGCCACTATTCCTCGAAGACGAACTAATTTATAATAAAAACTAAAGTACGTTAAATGCAGAATACCTAGAGGATATTTCATGTCTCCCAGACTCCCTGGTGACCACAGTTTTGTACTGTTTTTAACCTAGTTTCAACGTAAAATTAAAATCGATTTAAGAACAATGTAAGAGGAACCTCCAGGAATGTCCTCCAGGTATTCTGCATTCAACGTACTTCATATTAGTGCTTAAATATTGTCACTACTCCTCGAAGACGAATTAACTGATAATAAAAACTAAGTAAGTTGAAAGCGAAGTATCTGGAGGACATTCCATGTTCCCCAGACTCCCTGGTGGTCACTTTTTTGTACTGATTTAAACTGTGTTTCAACGTAAAATTAAAGTTGATTTAAAAACAATGTAAAAGGGATCACTAAGGGATCTGGGGGACATGGAATATCCTCCAGGTACTCCATTATCTATGTACTTCATATTAGTGCTTAAATATCGCCACTATTCCTCGAAGACGAACTAATTGATAATAAAAACTAAAGTACATTGAATGCAGAGTACCTGGAGAATATTCCATGTCCCCCAGACTACCTGGTGGTCACTTTTTTGTACTGTTTTCAACTGTGTTTCAGCGTTAATTTAAAACTGATTTAAAAACAACGTAAGAGGGACCACCAGGGAGTCTGGGGGACATGGAATGTCCTCCAGGTAATCCATTATCTACGTTCTTCATATTAGTGCTTAATTATCATCACTACTCCTCAAAAATGAACTAACTAATGATAATAACTAAAGTACATTGAATGCAGATTACCTGGAGGACATTCCATGTCCCCCAGACTCCCTGGTGCCCACTTTTTAATACTGTTTTTAACTTTGTTTCAACGTAAAATTACAATTGATTTAAAAACATTGTAAGAGGGGCCACTAAAGGGGCTGCGGGACATGGAATGTCCTCCAGGTACTTTGCGTTCAACGTACTTTAGTTTTTATTGTCAATTAGTTCATCTTCAAAGAGTAGTGACAATATTTAAGCACTGATATGAAGTACGTAGATAATAGAGTACCTGGAAGACATTCCATTTCCCCCAGACCCCCTGATGGCCACTTTTTTGTACTGTCTTTGACATTGTTTAAAATTAAAATTGATTTAAAAACAATGTCAAAGGAATCACCAGGGGCTCTGGGGGATATGGAATGTCCTCCAGGTACTCTATTATTTACGTTCTTCATATTAGTATATAAATAAAAACTAAAGTACGTTGAATGCAGAATACCTGGAGGACATTCCATGTCCCCCAGACCCCCTGGTGGCCACTTTTTGTACTGATTTTAACTGTGTTTCAACGTAAAATTAAAACTGACTTAAAAACAATGTAAAAGGTACCACCAGGGGGTCTGGGGGACATGGAATGTCCTCCAGGTGCTCTGTATTAAAAGTACTTCATATTAGTGCTTAAATATCGTCACTTCTCCTCGAAGACGAAATAATTGATAATAAAAGTAACTAAAGTACGTTGAATGCAGCGAACCTGGAGGACATTCCATGTTCCCCAGACTCCCTGGTGACTACTTTTTTGTACTGATGTTTAAAATTGTGTTTCAACGTAAAATTAAAGTTGATTTAAAAACAATGTAAAAGGGACCACCAGGGGATCTGTGGGACATCGAATGTCCTCCAGGTACTCCATTATCTACGTTCTTCATATTAGTGCTTAAGCATTATCACTACTACTCAAAACTAACTAAAGTACATTGAATGCAGATTACCTGGAGGACATTCCATGTCCCCCAGACTCCCTGGTGTCCACTTTTTAATGCTGTTTTTAACTTTGTTTCAACATAAAATTAAAACTGATTTAAAAACAATGTATAAGGGAGCACCAGGGGGTCTGAGGAACATGGAATGTCCTCCAGGTACTCCATTGTCTAAGAACTTCTTATTAGTGCTTAAATATCATCACTTCTCCTGGAAGACGAACTAATTGATGATAAAAACTAAGGTACGTTGAAAGCAGAGTATCTGGAGGACATTCCATGTCTCCCAGACCCTTTAGTAGTCCCTCTTACATTGTTTTTAAATCAATTTCAATTTTACGTTGAAAAAAAGTTGGCCACCAGGGGATCTGGTACTCTGCATTCAACGTACTTTAGTTCTTATTATCATTTATTTCATCGTCGATGAGTAGTGACGATATTTAAGTACTAATCTGAAATACGTAGATAAAGGAGCATTCCATGTCACACAGACCCCTTGGTGGTTCGTCTTACATTGTTTTTTAAATCAATTTTGATTTTAAGCAAAGTTAAAAACGACAAAAAAGTGGCCACCGGGGGTCTGGGGGGAGTGTTCTTTTGCTACTCAATTATCAACCTATTTCATATAAGTGCTTTAATATCGTTACTACTCCTTGAAGACGAGCTAACTGATAATAAAACCTAAAGTACGTTGAATGCAGAATACGTGGAAGACATTTCATGTCCCCCAAACTCCCTAGTCGCCACTTATTTGTACCATTTTTTACTTGTTTTTAGTTTTTATTATCAAATAGTTTCTTTTGAGGAGTAATCACGATTTTTGAACACTAATATGAAGTGCGTAAAAAATGGAGTACCTGAAGGACATTCCCCCAGACCTCCTTTTACATTGTTTTTAAAACAATTTTAATTTTACGTTAAAACACAGTTAAAATTAGTACAAAAAATTGACCACTAGGGGGTCTGGAAGACATGGAAAGTCCTCCAGGTACTCTACATTCAACGTACTTTAGTTTTTATTTTCAGTTAGTTCGTCTTCCATGTTCCTCAGACCCAAAAATAAATCAAAAATTTTTCCTTTTTTACTACTTTTTTAAATATTTCAACTTTATTGTGTAGACAAACCTTACGTGATTGAAAAAAAACCAATGTCATTTTTGAAATCAATGCAAAAAACTACATAAAGATAAGTTATTAAAATCAAAACAATTTTTAACAAGTTCTTTTTGTAGACGTGTGTTTTTGTTTTAAATTAATTTAAATTTTTTTTAATTTCAGTAGATTCATATCTACTACTTCTTAAAAAAAGAATCAACAGAAAGTCTGAGGATCGTGAAGTAACCTACTGTTGTCTTATTAGCTTTAAACTAGTTTTAACTTATCAATATGAAGAACGCAGACAGAATAGTACCAAGAGGACATCTATGTTATTTTTAATATAATTCAAAATTGAACTACTTAATTGTAGTAGAGTAAAATGCTACATAATGAAGAGCTATTAGGAGATCTAGGGGATATGGATGTCCTTCATGTATATTATTATCTTCGTACTACACTTTATGTTTATGTTTCACCTATCAATAGAAAGGCACTCTCTTAAGTATGTAATTTTAGAACTTAGCTCAAAATTGGAATCTTAGAAATTAAATTAAAATTATCGCAAGAAAGATTCTCCAGAAATCTGGGACATATGGAATTTCCTCCTCTTGTTATCTATGTATTTTTTATAGTCAATAAAAAGAACGTACAATTTTATAATTTTAATTTAATTTCAAACATTTCAATTTTGAAGTAGAGTCTGGAGATCTGGAAGACATGGAATGATAGATTAAAGGTAGACATACTTTTACTGTTAATAATAAGTACATAGATAGTGGTGTACTATGGAATGACCTCCAAGTGTCTTATTACCTTCCAATTACTTCTAACTTATCATCAGAAAAAATGTAGATAGCAGACTACGATCCACTTGTTTAGTTTTATACAATCAATAAGAATAGATAATATTATACCTGAAGATTATTCCATCTCTTTTAAACCACTGGTGCTCCTTATTTTATATAGTTTTAAATTGAAATTCTATAGATTGAAATGGTACTTATAAAAAAGTAACCAGAATGTATTGAGATCATGAAATGATTCTCAGATGTCTTGTTACCTTCAAATTACTTTTTACTTATTCATAAACTCTTATTGATAGCAAAATATTTATAAAACTCACTTTTTACTACTACACTTTCTATCGATATATAAATCTCTTGCAATTTTAATTAATATTCTAGTTAATTTTAGGTGGAATTTAAATTTATATTATATATGGGGAACATAGATTATTCTTGTTTTTTTTAATGATAATTTAAAACTAGACATAAAGTTAATATTAAAATTATTTTTATTGTCAGGAAAAAAGTGTATAGATAACATGGCACCTTCAATTCTACTTCAACATTGAATAATTAGTAGAAATTCATAATAAAAACAACATTTAAATACAACATAAAAAGAATCACTACTGGTTGTGGGTGGAAGGTCGACTAGATGTTATTTATGTCTCCCAGATTCTCCGAAAGTTTTATTTGCGTTGAATTTAAAACTCTGGTATAATACAATATAAAAGGGACCACAGGTCTGGGAAACATGGAATGTCCTTCAGTTGTTACGTCAACTTCTTATTGACAATAAAAAAATCATTAAAACACTTACTTTATTTATGTATTTCTTATTATCAATTATAAAACATGTTAGTACTTTCCAAATGTTTTTCCAAATTTAAGAAAATAATAAGAAGAAAGTAAATAGAAAAGTATCATAAAAACATCGCTTAAATTTACATATTTATGTCAAGCAGTTGATGGTTCTTTTTATGTTGTATTTAAAATTCTCATTAATAAGTTTATTTTAATTTTTAAATTTTTGATGTAGAATTTAAAACTACATAAAACAGAAGTCCAATATAAGTTAGAAACCCTTGATGATAGTACACCTCGAAAACATTTCATTTCTCCTAGACTCTCTTCTTTTTGTGTTTTTTTTTTTTTAAATTTTATTTTAACAAAGGGATATTAACTGATTATTAAAATTAAATAAAGACCACCAAGGGGTTTAGGAATCATGGAATGTCTTCAAGGTACACTTGTAAATTCATTAAATTATATTTAAATAATCAACAGGAAGAACATGGAAAACAATGTATCTGCGGAACACTCTATATCCCCTATATACCATGGTGGTCTTTTATTTTAAAGCCTGGAGGACACACGTATTATAAAGATTTTAATTTATCAGCTCGAAATACATTGATGGTAGTGTACCTAGAAGACATTCCATGTCCCCCAGACCCCCTGGCCCCTCTTTAGTTGTGTTTAATTACGTTGGACTATCTACCTGCTCCTGGAGGCCATGCCATGTGTGTAAAATGTTGTAGCCATACTTCCCAAATATTGATTATTGTTTGGGAGAAATCTATATATAAATATCATTTTGCTATTTTTCGTGTTTGTATTATTGTACATACTTCGTGGTTGTTATTTTTTATGTAGCTTTTCAAAATATTGCAATTAAATACTTTTAATTTAATTTCAACTATTCCAATTTTTAAGTAAAGTCAAAAACTAGATAAATAAAAGAACATCAGTACATTAAGTGAGTTTTCCAATACTTTTTATTGTCAATAAGAACGTGATTAACAAGACACTTGGACTTTTAAGTTATCAATAAGAAGTACAGAGATTACAGGGTACCTGGAGGACATGTAGCTTTAAATTCTGCTTCAAAGTTTACAAACTACTTAAACATTAACATTTGGTACTGCATGTTTAGGAAAAACTTAAATTCTAGTTCGAAATTAAAATAATTCATTAGAAAATGAATTGAAATTACGAAATTGAAAGAAATTTAAATATAACATGAAAAGGACCATCGGGGTTTTCCAGATACACTGCTATCTACATACTTCTTATTGACTGAAAAAGTATTAGAAAATGTTATATCAGTTAAGAGTATATAGATACTATTTGAATGGCATTGTATGTTTCTCAAATACCCTCCTTGCTGTTTTCTACCAAAATAAAGAACTGACCATGAAGAAGTGTTATGTGTGCTTTAGGCATTCAAATATGTTGATTAATAAAAAATAAATAAATGAACCATGATTCCAGGTACATTGTTGCAGAAAGCTAGTTCACCCTCTTTTGTAAAAAAAGGGACAAATTCCTTTTCTCTTAATCTAAATAAAAATAAAACACCGGAGGCTTTAAGTCTAGACCCTAAAACTTTGGTAGGCCCAGATCTCGTACTAAATAGTTCAATTCTGATCGAGAGAAAAGTTCAGGACCATTGGTACCTGTGCTACGATCCTGGTCATCGTTATCGCTACTTTTATATGTCATTAGGTCTAAATCTTGGTCTAAAATATTGTCCAGAGTTCAGTCCAGAGGTGAAGGAATAGTCAGGTCCATGAGGAACAGGGCGAATAGCTTGTTGGAATAGTTGGTTAGGTATAAAATGCCCTTCCTGTTTTTTAAATTAAAACCTTGCACTGAACAAGAACAAAAATAACAGTTCTCTTGGATTTGTAGGCTCTCTTCAGTGCTACCCTTGGCACGAACACTATGATCCTCATATAAAAAACATATTGTCCTCAATGAAGATACTAATATTATCATAAAAAAGTGGAAGAAATTCAAAGAGTTGCATTAGATATTTATAAAAGTACGAATTCTATAAACTAATGTTCTCATCCACCATTTGTGTAAGTATAGGTAATAACAATGTAATTTTGACACTATATTTTATATTGACTTCTGCATTTAATTCCTAATTCATCATATTTTCTGTAATTTTTACAGTTCTTTTTTAGAAAAAAAAACAGTATTTTCCTTGAAAAGGATACTACAATCCTTATATAAAAGAAATATTGTCCTGTCATAATGAAAACTTTCTAATAAGATTTGAAAGTTTGTACAGATTATAGCGGCATCCGAATTTCAAGTATTTCGGGGTCATTGAAACCCAGATAGGGATAATAAAATAAATCAAGTAAAAAAAGTGACTCGGCGCATATCTGCATATAATTACCATCTCGGTCCCCGGATCAAATTTGTTCCGGGTCATTTGAAAAAGTGTAAACAAACTTTCCGCATTGACCAAACCATCTACCCCTTTAGAATTTTCTCTTTTTTTCATCGAAACTCATATGTCCTCCATATACTAATTTTTACGTGACTTCTTTTTATTGATAAAGGATAAATTTTTGCTCTAAGTGCGTACTACCTCAGAAAAACAAACTAAACTAACTGGAACAAGTAGTATTAAAAATAGATTGTATCAACTTCCAAATAGACCAAAGAAAACCACAAAAGGAAAGAAAACACAAAGAAGTATTAATAACGCTCCAAAGTATAAAAAGATAAGTAAAACAAAACAACTTAACAATCACAAAAGCAGATAAAGAAACTGGATTGGTCAGAAAACAATATAAAGGAAACTAAAAGGAAAAACCAAAATCAACAGAAGATTGGAAGATCATGGAATTTCTTCCAAATGCACTGCTGTCTACTTATCTTAATTATACAAAAGAGTTAATAAATTAAATATTCAATTATTTAACTTTTATCAATAAATAGAAGCATGTAGAACATTCTACATCCCCCTCTATTAACTACGTTCTTAACTAATCTCCTTAAATTGTAATTTATATGAATGGTGTTCTCCAATGTGATTACATCTTATAACAAATCTGTTTAAAAATGAATAGATTGTAGATAATAAAAATAAATAAAAATGTGTGAAGAATTTGTACCCGGAGGATATTCCATGTCCCTCGGATCCCCTGATGTCCTTTTTTATGATGTTTTTTACTCTATTTTTATCAATTTTAAAATATTTTTAACATTAACACAAGACCACTGGAGACCACTTCTGGAGAACATGGAATGTCTTCCAGGTACACAACTACGCTTTTCTTACAAGTTTCTAAGCAGAACTAGAAATAAGTAGATGGCAATGTACCTGGAGGACATTCCATGTCCCCCAGACCCCCTGGTGTCCTTTTTTATATTGTTTTTTACTCTGTTTTTATAAAAGGATTTTAAAATATTTTTAACAATAAAAGAGGGACCAACAGAGGGT
Organism: Enochrus cinctus; assembly: GCA_033557785.1. Classification (NCBI taxonomy): domain Eukaryota; kingdom Metazoa; phylum Arthropoda; class Insecta; order Coleoptera; family Hydrophilidae; genus Enochrus; species Enochrus cinctus. The sequence goes on along the minus strand of JAUIMW010001948.1, from coordinate 1,495 downwards.
CTCGGAGACATGGATTTTCCTCCAGGTATTCTCTTTTTAATCTCTTAATTAGTTAAATTAAGAAAAAAATAAGACAGTTTCCAAAATTCTGGACAGAACTAGAATTAAATAGATGACAGTGCACCTGGAGGACATTTCATTTCTCCCAGGCGACCTGATGTCCTTTTTTATATTGTTTTTTTTTAAATTTGTTTTTATAAAAGGATTTCAAACGATTTTTAACTGAGGAGTCTGAGCTACATGAAATGTCCTCTAGGTGGTTCAGTTTGTACGGTATTTCCGATTTTTTAAATGTGAACAAACGATGAAAATTGTAGCGATTTTTAAGTATCAATTAGGATAACGTCGATGACAGTGCATCTGGAAGACATTCCATGAACCCCAAACCAAACATTAAAGGGGGACCTTTTTGTGCATTGACATTTGAAGCATTTGTCGTTTTTAAAAAAACGAAGACTATTTTTTTTATTTGTCTCTTACTAATTGACAAATTAATGTAGAAAATAGAGTACCCACCTTAATAGAATAAAAAACAAGGACTGCCAAGAAATTTGTAGAGAATAGAATGTCCTCTAAATACACTGCCACCTGCATATTTTTAGTTCTATTCAGAATCTCATAGTGAAAACTATCTTATTTTTTACTTATTTAACTAACTTGTAGGAAGAACGTTGTTAGCAGAGTACCTGGAGGACATTCTATGTCTCCCAGACCCCCTGGTGTCCTTTTTATGTTGTTTTTTTTTTACTGCGTTTTAATCTAAAGTGTGCTAAATGACTTTAGCACCCTTTAGATCTGGAGGACATGGAAAGTTCTCCAGCTTCTCTACTAACTACACCTAACTTACAAGATAGTTAAATTAACAAAAAATTAAGACATTTTAATAAGGATGTCAAATGATTTTAACAATTAAAAAAATATCATGTGAGAGACATGAAAAATACTCAAGATACACTGCCATCTACTTTTTTCTAGTCCGACTATAAATCTTTGAAAATGTTTTATTTTTTTCTTAATTTAACTAACTTGTAAGACGACCGAAGCTAGCAGAGTACCTAGAGGACATTCCATGTGCCCCAGACCCTCTGATGGCACTTATAGTTATATATTTAAGCAAACATCCCTACTTTCAAGCAGATAAAAAAATAACATAAAAGAAAGGCCACCAGGAGGTTTTGGAGACATGGAATGTTCTCCAGGTGCACTGTCTTCTACATACGCTTAGATTATTTAAAATTTTTCACATCAAACTTTGTTTTTCCGAGTTTAACAAATAATTAAAGAGAACGTTGTTAGTGGAGTACCTGGAGGACATTCCATGTCCCCCAGACCCCCTGGTGATGCTTCTTTTATTGTTCAAAATTCGATAAACATCCCTTTATTTGAATAGAGTTAAAAATAATATAAAAGAAGGACCACCAGGGGGTCTGGGGGACATGGAATGTCCTCCAGGTGCACTGTCTTCTAAATACTCTTAGTTTATTTAAAAATATTT
>JAUIMW010001947.1:0-11466 GCA_033557785.1 Enochrus cinctus | reverse complement strand
GAGAAATACCTTTCTAAAAAATCATGGTAATGCAGCTCTTGTCCAAAAATATAAAGAATATAGAAATAAATTAAAATCCTTATTAAAAAATAATAAAAGAAAACAAACACATTCATGCAACTAATAATGCAAGAAAGTTGTGCAACATAATTAATGAAAAATTAAATCACATATTGGTGACATTACATTGCAGAACGATCCAATTATTTTAATAATTATTTTGTTATAGTCGGTACTGGGATGGCCAAGAGTTTGAGGCGGAATCATACCTTGTCCGCGCCCATCCCAAATAAACATTTATTAAGCAGCTATAATTTTAACCCCTATAAACAGAAACGAATTTATAGATATACTTAATACTTTGCACATAAATTCTTTCGCGGGTCCGGATGGTTTGACCACTATTTAGATGGACTTCTCTATTCATTTGTGAACCTATTGCCATCTAATTAATCTGTCATTTAAAACTCACACATTCCCAAACTGCTTAAAAGAATTCATTGTAATTCCCATTTTTAAGAGTTGTGGCAAATAAGCAATTAATAAAAAACAAAAATTTTAAATAAAATTTCCATACTTTTGTTCGCTATTGTACATATTTAAACTACATTCAAACATAGTTACTTTAAATTTCCTAAGATCAATATATTGTTCATTATTTCAATCAGTTGTATCTAATACTGTACTATATCCACTCAAAATTTTACAAAAACAAATTTTGAAAATAATATTCAAGAAGAATCGATCGATGACAAAGTCTTGCTTTTTAAAGAAAATTGCATATAGACAACAGACAATTTTACATTTTCGAATTAGCATAATTTGCGTTCAAAAGCAGGTCTGCCATCAGCACAACACGCGCTGGAAGATCGGAGGGAGGTGCTGTGATGGATCCTGTACTGTGCACTAGAATTACCAACATCATCGATACATGTTCTACCACCTGATCTTTTAATAACCACATTAAGCTATGGATTAAATAGCCACAGAACATTTACACTATGCTCTTCAAAATTGTATCTTAATAACAATAACACAGGTCTGCAAAAAAAAACTTTTTTTAACTTATCTTTATGTAGTTTTTTGCGCTGAAAAATGACATTGGTTTTATACCATCACGTAAGATTTGCCTACAAAATAAGTTGAAATATTTGGAAAAAGTACAAAAAAAAACGGAAAATTTTTGATTTGTTTTTATTATAGTCTAATAGTGATACACATGAGTTGCAAAGTCTTTGTAAAAACGTTTTCTTTTTCCATCACAGCTTCTTTTGGTACTTTTTCTGCTTTGTTCTTGTGAATGTCTGCCATCACGTTGACATTTCATCAACCTTGGCATCTGTGCTCCATTTGTTTTATATCTTAATGGAAACGTTCTCCTTTTTCCTCACTTACAACCCCAAGATTTTCTAGAAAGTAGTCCACACGTGATTTTGTAGTTTTGTAACAATTCAGCAACCAAAGTTTGGGTCTTTTTTTGTTTTTAAGAAAGCCTGTTACAATTTTAAATGAATTCCAGGCATTTGTTTCTTTGTCAGACCCAACAAAGACACTTTCAGCTTAGCATCGGATAGACCAGGAAACTGTTCACAAAAATAATAGAAACACTCTCCTTCTTTGTGTAATGCTTTCACAAAAGAAAAGACAAAACTCTGCACAATGTACCTAAAGACATTAAATTGACTCTACTTGAAAGTATACAAGTAGAAAAAAAATAACCCGCACTGGTGCATAAATCGAAACAAACAAGGCTTGAATTTTTATATATTTTGGAATGATAAAGTGAATTACTTCTATCAAAATTTAATTCTTCCTGCTGCAAAAAAAAATTCAATCCATGAATAAACTTTAATCTGGCAAATATCGATTGTTACGCATGGCTTAAAAGACATCCACTGGTCTGCATTATGTGAAAGGAATGATGATGCTTTAATGTACGCTACTGTAATATAGACAATATATTTGAACTCATGATGATGGCATACCGTTTGAAAGTAACATTTCTACCTCTAAACAAATCGTATGTACACTAGGTTCTGAACTTAACAACTTTATTCCTGATTTTATGATTTTGAGGCGCATTCATAGTCCATCATTGGTCCAATAAGGTATTTGAAACGTTTTGGAGCTACATTACAATAACGGACTTTTATCAGAACTCTTGATATTTAGTTATTTATCACAATTAATCCAACAATATTATTAATGTAGGAAGTACATTTCAACATTCTTGACAGAATCTCTAGTAGGGAAGACCTTTCTATATTATGTAATATTGTTTCTCCGTAGATAAATCAAAATCGTTATCTCTGAACCATCAATAAAATTTTGTCAAAACAGTGCTAAGCTTCAATTGTAAAGAGGAAATATTTCTTTTGCCAATTTTCGATGGATGTGACATTTCTGCAGAATTTGTCAGGAAATCCAAGTATTTGAATCTTATTTTCCATAAGAGCTAGATCTACAGAGTTATATGCTTCTTAAAACCACAAAAGATGCATCTGCTACTCTAAGTTGCGCAACCACCATTTTCGCTGATATAGGAGATATCAATGTAAATTTGACAAGTTTGAATATAAAGATTATTATTATTATAATTAAGCGACCAAGAGACATTATCTAGACTTATATTTGAAGTTTTAATATTTTTGTGGATAAATTCAATAATTATCACGATCTTATGATTTTGGACGAATGCCACTAATAAAGAAATCCTATCATTTGTCCAAAGAGAAAACCAAAGAGTATTATTTATTATGACAAAATTTACATAGAAAAGCAGCTACAAAGAGGTCGGGAAAAAAGAAAAGAAAAGGACCAATCGGTAAAACACAGTGTTGTTACAAGTGCGACTAGCATCTGATAAATTGTCGTGAATCTAAATTCCAAATTAACTCGCTATGTAAACAATTGCATAAATCTGGAAAACAAAGCCCGCGAAGAATCTAAATGAAGAGAGAAGGTATCACGCCGTGAATTATGTCTGAGAGATTATATACATCGCGCGACAGGCAGCGTTTATTTCTTAACTACCTTGCTTTATAAAGATAACCATAATAATTAATCCACCCCGCTTTGTGAGCTCCGGGTTGACTTGAACTTTCTCCGGTGAGGCGCGGGACAAGAGCGGAGAGAAAGCCACTTATTCTACGTTTAAATCCGCACGAAGACTGTTACCTATATGACAATGACGCGCGTCATCCGCAATATCATGTAAGATTTCGAGGCCTGCACGTAATCCTACCCGCCCCGCATATTCATCTCGAATTGTAAGTTGACTTGATCCTTTTGAATCTGCATATATCTTGTACCAACTATCTCTTCACGTCGGCGGCGGTAAATTAGAGTTGTCGCTTTTGGCGAATATTACGATTAGGAGGAGGTTTTATAAAGTTATGTTTCTCGTGATAAATTGAAGTTAGTTACTACGCCCACTAATGTCATCCCTTAAAGATGACGCCAGTCTTAAATTAAGCCTGTCCAAAAAAGGCAAGGTTGTTTTTTAAGTTACGTTTTATAAAAACACCTTCACTGTTTTATGAAAAACACTTCTATGGGCGCCTTCAATGACCCAATTAACGAACGCAAATAAAATTTGGAAGTAAACAAAGATAGCAAATTCTATTTACAAATAAGTGTTATCACTTCAGAATGTTAAGCCAATAGCGTGAGGAATTTACATCAACAGATTAAGCAGGAGGATTAAACTACAATTGCGTGTCAGATTTATTTTTAAACATGCCCATATCTAGTGTTGGAATTCTTATACAGAGGCGGCACACAGCGGACGTTCACCAAACTAGAACACCAATAGATGTCGCCCGTTTTCCTTCTTTCGAACCTTCACATTTCTCGCACATTTACACTCAGCGAGCCGCATTCCAGAGCTGGCCGCAGGGAAGGAAGGTTGCACTTGTCTGTTTCATTCCCGAATTTTCATCTTTCGTTTCCCCCATCGGGATTTACGATCATTTATCATCCGCAGCGTTCGACCCACTCGTTCGTCACGGCAATAATATACACACACAGAGAGGCCGACCGGCGTGACTCATCGCTTTCCTACGTTAATGAATTTTTATTGTTGTTCATAATTGTATAATGTAGATGTGTAGCTGTTTCACCTGTTTACCGAGCCCCCGGATGTTTTAATTTAGGTCCATTTAACTAATTTTCCGCCTTTGTTTGGCTGCTGTCGTTATATTAAAGGTTAACTCTTCATGTGTCTGTCTGTCAATTTAGTTAACAACTTCTTTGACAGGTATATGCTGCTTCTATTTTTATCATCTTTTGTTGAAATAACCGAGTGCGTATATGTTTTCATTAACAGAATGGAGGGATACCGAAATCAAAGTCTTTTATTAGAATTTGATATCTTATGTAGCTGCAAAATTTATACACCTGATTGTAGAGTGACTTTCCGTAAGTATTAGCACGAATATTAAAATAACGTACAAATTAATAAGTCATTCGGTTTATTTATTTTCATCATAGCTAAATGTCACATTACGTATACAAATGTCTGAGCTTGAGACCTTTTCAGACAAAATTTGTTTTGCAACAACATCTGGCTCTTCTCTCGGTATAGCGGCGATATAGTGCGTAGACCCTTACTTTTAATTTCTTCTTAATTGGAGGTAATGACCCACACCTGTTCCCGCATATGTGTACGACTCTACTAAAAATGAATTTCGGCACGATTTACAACCAGCCCTAATTGAGAGAACTATTAGTAGTTAAATTAATACGTCGTGTTACAAATTTGGTGGTATGAGGGTAATTTTATTTAACAGTTATGTAGGTCATATTGACATATACCCACATGTCATATTTAATAGAGGCTGTGCCCCTTAATTCATAAATTTAAAAAAAAATAAAACAATTACTATTTAATGCAAATTCAGATATATAAAAAAATTAATAATAGATAAACCCAAAAATAATTTGATTTAAAGCAAACATTCCACGCGCCTCAGCAAATATGCATCGTAAACCTCACCTACATATTCAAAATATGAAAAATGTCACATCTTTTAAAACCTATATAATTCCAGTGGATGTATTTAAAGCTAAACGATATTTATTGTGGAAGTAAAGTTCCCCGAAACTTGAAGAAAAATGTTTATGTTTACAGAGTAAAATCCATTTACCATTATAAAGTAAGGAAACACGCCATAACATCTATATTCTGGATCTATTTCAAAATATTAATATTATTTATTATTTCAACAATACCCATTAAAACGTTGCCGAAGTATTTCGTATCGCTCTGAATATATGTCGCACACGCTGTAACAATTTCATACTTCGCCGTGAGAAAATATACAAAATTTCGCAGTCTATCATCGGCTACTTACATATTGTAAAGCTTAGAATATCAAAAAGTAGATAACAAATAAACAGAATAATCTCGCAATAATGTTTTAATGTGTCCCAAGGAGTCACTGCTCTAAATATAAATTTTACATGTTTCTTACGTTCACGAAATAATTAAATCTCTTACAAATTTGAGCTTTTTCCTGCGTTTCTCCAAATTTGTAAATTTTATCAGTATCTCCGTGCCAGAAGACGGAAGTTAATCATTAAACACCTAATAAAAAGGTGCATCTAGTTAGGGGCTTAAACTTTTACTTGCGCTTAAAGAACAAAAGGACGAAACTAACTTCGGAACCCCCTGGGACAGATTAACCTGTTTCTTAAGTATTTCATATTCATTTCATTTCTGATCTAAATTTACGACCTGACTTTTGGAAAGGGTTAATTTTTAATGGCACTTGGGGGAGCTTTAATCGTGACACAACCGCTGACGCCACGCTATCGCTTTGTAAACTGGCCAGTGCGATCATAGGTTCCACTCCGGTTTTAGAGTCGTCTTAAAAATCGTATTTTATCGTCGCTTTAAAGTCAAAGAATGCTGTTAATTTAATCATTTCGACAGTGAACCAGAGCGCGGTCGACATGTTTATAGCCACCTTGTAGTGTTGTTACTAAGCTTGCGATTGGCTACGGATCATTGACGAAAAAAGTAATTTTCCCAGTGATGAATGTTGACGTATTCCTAGGATAAAAGGGGCCACGGTTAAGTTAGGGACACACCTCTTGCCTCCTGTCGAAATTTAATAGAATTATTGTTGGAGATGTTCAAAGTTTTCAAACCCATTACGCGGTTGAATGTAAATAAGATATATTGATTTGTAATCTATCATTTTTTAAATAATGGCCTTTGTTTTGTTAAGTTTTAACATCCTTGGGTATTTTTACCATTCGCTTAAAAAATAACTGCGTAGTCAATTTTCTAACGTACGCTAAGAACAAAAAGAGGCAATTTACTACTTTAAATTAGAAGCTGCGATAAAGAGGGAGTACCGATTTTATTTCTGCGTATTCAGATCAAAGGATTCGTCACGTCTCAGTGTTTCTTAAGCGACTTCCGACAGAAATCCAGAGACTCTTTCTTTCATAAGCTTTATCATTGCTCGTAACCGTCGGTTCAAATATCACTTGTTAACGAGAATGGTAAAATTTATTCGTATAATGATGTTGATCTTTTGTCGCATGCCGCGCGACCCCACTCGTTTCGATGCTTTATAAGCAAATATTGGGAAGTGATATTTATTGGAACGAATATAGGTAATGTAGAATTGTACGTGAAATTTATATTTTTATTTGCCAAGAGTGTGCATCTTTTTGTTCAGGACCGAACAACATCGGAAAATTTAAAAAGGTCATTCGCAAGATCTTCAAGAGTTTTTACTTCACAAGGTCCAGTATTAATAAGATGTTTTGTGTCTGCAAGATACCGGATATCTTTCCCATAAGACGGAACGCAGGGTGCTACTATACGAAACTGTATTCTAGAAACGTTAAAGCTTCGAGGTAAGAAACACGGATTTCCTCCAAGTTCGACCTAATTTTGCAACGGAACGACACCAATTATATGAGTACTTCAATATGGACTTTGCCCACTACGGTTCATAAAAATATTGAATAAATATCTAATTGATTTTTGCTAAAAATATTCACAATATGTTTAACAACTTGAAAGTCGATTTGCATAGTCAAAACCCATTCACTGCGTACAACCAACAACTGCGGTGATATTAAATTTTTCATTCTCATTCTTATACAAGTTGCTAACTCGGAAAGAGTCAGATAGGCAGGTAGGACGGAACTGCGGCTAGTTGAATCCCGCTGAGAGGGTATGGGGCAACAAGTAAAATAATAATAAATATAAATATTAATAAAAAATATTAAATATAGTATAAACTTGATAAAAATCAGTTTGTATCTAGTTTTCAAGATGTCAAGAAGAACTGATCAAAGTGATACTTCCATTATAAAAGGGGGCTGAATATTCTTCAAGAATATGGTAAAACATTACATTTACAAACATTTCAAAATATCAGCTGCTATATAAAAAAAACTAGGAGAAACAGTCAAATTAGTTTTTCTTTGTGGGAGGGTATCAAGTGCACGGCCTAGAGAACTTGCCGTTGTTGGCAGTAGAACGAATTCCCATGAATACATTGCAATAAAAATAGGAAAAAATGTTAGTTTTTTCTGTGAGAATAAATTATCTTGATGGGCAAATATATATTGTTCGTGACAATTGTTCACTACATCAAACGAGAATTGTTTCAGAATTAAGTCCTTAGACTTTAACCCAATTGAAACCACTGGGAGAAAGAAGCAGTAAATGCAATAGCCCGCACAAGAGATGCCCTTATCCATCACCTCCATAACATTCGAGAATGGCAGAGAACAACATTTTTGCAACAATTTTATAACATCAATGCAAGAACGATTACAAGAAAGATTTGGATTGAAAGGTCTACCTAATAGATATTAATTTTTAAAGCGAAAAATATTTTGAGAAATTTATATAATCCAAATAAATTATATCGCTAGACTATACTTATAATTTACAAAAATAATCGATACTAATTTTTTAACAGTATTACTTAAGAGTCACGTTATTTTATATAGAAAATGAAAATTAGACATTTTTATATTTATATCTATAAGACATACCTTGAAAACTAGGTACAAACTTATTTTGAAGTTTGTATTATATTAAAAATCCTAAGTGAAAACTCTTTAGTATCGTAGGTATCGCTGAACCATATGGCACTATTCAGTGCCTAAATTTCACAAAAATATTTACAATTTTATAACAAGTCTGTTCGACTCATACGTTTTTAATAGAATGCCAAAAATTCAGGTGCAAAGCACAACCGGAATAAAAAATTACTCAAATTATTTTAACATAACGTTCTTATATCTTATTTGTTTTTATTTCTTGGATAAAAATCAAATAGTAAGAGTTTCGTTATTTTATCTGAAACACTTTTAAAGATATTTTTATATACATGTCATAAGTTATTTTATAGTCTAAACGTAAATTAAATAATTATGACGAATTTTTAATTATAAATATTATTTTATTAATAAAACTGGTTAATTGTCATTTGATCTGAAGAAGCTCTTCCAGAATTCAATAAATAAATATATTACAATATTTATGAAGAGATTAGTTATGTAAAGGTTTCATATACCTTAACTACCTGCAATCGAGTGTGTCGGAGGTTCATTAGCTGTTACAGGACTCCACCAATTTTATTTATAATAATTATCTTCATAAAACAATTTAATCAAAATTTATGTAAGTTATTAAAAGAAATCAACCAAATTAAATACTTTGAAGTAATAATTAATTAGGTAAGATCAGAAAACAATAAAAATAATACCAAATACAATTTTTATTTACTTATATTGAATACCTTTCTACATTTGATTATCTTTGCCTACCTAATTATTTATATTGTTACATATGTTAATGTAAATTCGATCGAAATAACCTCCCATATAATAAAAATATCACTTACAACTTCGTGATTGCCTTTGCATATAAAATTTGTCAATAATTAATTGGATGCAATATATAATTGCAGATAAACTCGAAAACCATGAAATTTCATTTACATAATGACGATCTAAATGACGGACTTATATCTATCACAGTTCGAGTCCGAAAGAAGGTGAAAAATATTTGATATAACATTCGGACAATTAGTAGATATTTTCACGTATTGTAACAATTCAAAATAGGGTAGATAACCACTATTAACGTAACATGAAATTTGCACGTCACAAGGAACACCACAGATTTCGAATATACTGAAATAGATCTTATTCGAATAAAATTGTAGTTTTTTATTGATTAAAAAAATATATAAAAAAATGCTGATTTCATACTATTATAAATAAAATGTATTTTTTTCTAATTTATTCACAGAAATAAAAATGAAATTACAAATTATTAATCAAATATGATCTTGTATCACGTATTTTATGGAATTTCATAAAGCTATTTAAAATTATTTATGTAAAATATCTAGACCACCTTATTAACAAATATATTTATAAAACTTAATAAAATTATTAATTTGTGCAATAATTCACTTTAGATGTTGGACGTATATTAGCAAAATATTCAAAAAACACAAATAATAATGCATTTATGTATGTAAAAGAAAATAAAACTATGAGCAGTGTGTTTTTTGATATTATGATAGTGTCGAATAATTTTGCTATTTTTTGTCGATTATTATTTGTTCATTATTACTTGTTTTGACTTTTAACTAATGTTTTATATAGTTGTACTTACATACCTATATGTCATATATAAATTATTTATTCAAATTGACCCCCCTTCGCTTTTACCATCTTCTCCAGCACTGACTACAATCCTTTAAATCTGGGGTTCCTGAAGACCAATTTTTACTCCAATGAACTCAAGTGTGGCCATGTTTTTTTACGAAGAGAATCTTCGGAACTCTGCTGCTTACGGCTTTGATCACTGCTGGAATTCGTACAGCTCGCGGGACACCACTTCTTTGTCGATCTTTAATGTCCTGATTATTCTTGAACCGAGTAATAGTGCGATACACAAACTGTAGACTTTTATCTTATGCAATTACAGCGATTTGAATTATTTTGACTCTATTGTTCACTAAATTTGTGTAACAGTATTAATGACAGATTTATATTTATATACAAAACTAATAAGTGTATAATAGAAGAACTCCTCTTTAAATTTAACATATCACTTCGAACTTATTTATTACCATCCTTTCAATTTTAATAATTATGCAAATGTTTATAATAGAACTTTGTTGTCTAAATAGCATAGAGTTGGGGTATATAGTCAAGGTAGCAACTCTGGCTCAAACAACAAGATCATTGAAGAAAATGTTATTAATTATATTTACTGGAAATCCAGCTGAACTGCTTGGTAATCAGCCCGTCGATTACCTCAATTTATTGGCGGTTGGTAAATTTTATAATTTAATAGTCAGTCAAACTTATATGAGGCTGTTATACTAACCGACATTAATAGAGTTACCCAATGGAAAGAATTAACAGTAGACATTTTTATTCCATACGAACTCAGTTAAATAAAATTACGAAAGATTACTAGAGAAACCGCCACATCTTCCACTTAAGTGCTTTCTCGTTTTAAATTATTGAGTAATTTTAAGAGCAATGCACTATAACGACAATGTAGAAAACAACACAAGTTTAGGTAAAATCAATTTATTTATTTGAAATTCAATTCGTGCTATTAAGGAGACCACTGCGACCGCTGTTACATTGACTAAATAGTTAAAGGAAGCTTATTTATATTGGTAATGCTATGTGATTTCCTTATTTTCTTATCTCTGTAGAATACCTAAGAGAAAATTAACTAATTATACTCTATTTTCACAAAAAGAATGATTGGATATCGATCTATCCATGCGTATATCCTTTGGGGAGCATAGTTGCTTTAAGGAAGGTAGGAAATATTTACAAACCGAAGACGAATCACAACATTTATTACTCATCGTCAAATTTTAACACAATAATTATCAAGTTGCCATTTGTTACTATATTTTCCATATAAATGTGGCAACCACAAGTTTGAAGATAAAATGAACTTATATGCATTAAACCAATATCATAATATTGCAATTACTAGACTGAGTGTAGAAAATACATTCGAAACGTGTAAATATCAATTTTTTTCAAAGTTGTTTAATTCAATAATTTTTTTAAATTTTCTGTGTTGGATAATTTCGTTGCTGTCTTATAATTTGAAATTTCACACAGAATGTTTAAATAATGCAATTAAAACAGCTATTTGATAAACTGTTATTCTCACAGTCCTTCGTTTTGGAAATAAAAAATATTAATTTTCAGTGCTTTACATATGTTCCAATATCTGAAGTTGAATGCTTTACTCCTAAATAATTAAAAATATGACTAAATACAAAATTTTTAAAATTAATTTTTTTTTTTGACATTTTTGTAATTTTTCCTAATATATCTTAATGTAAAAGAAAACGAGTGCAGAGAATGGAAAAATAAAGAGCCTAACTTCCAAAGCGTTCAGCCGGGTGAAAGTCCTTTTGGGGTGAACGGAAAAGA
>JAUIMW010001946.1:0-11467 GCA_033557785.1 Enochrus cinctus | reverse complement strand
GTGGACGATAAGACTGAATATTTCAACAGTATGCTACTAGCGTTATTCAGTAGGCACACCCCGGTGTCTACTGTAAGATTTGGAAGGCCGGAAGCGCCCTGGATCTCGCATGCTGTGCGTGTTATGATGAGGGAACGCGATTGTGCTAGGTTAAGATTCAAGCGTACTGGAAACCTTGCAACATTCGCGTACTATAAGGAATTGAAAAGGATGGTGGAGGCTGCTCTGAGCGCTGAAAAGAGGAGTTATTTCGACTGGCTTTCGAAAAATAATACTAAAAAGATGTAGACTCAGCTAAGAAGGTTTAATGTGAAGAGAGTGGTTCTGCTGGGTGGGTGGGGATTCTTCCTGATGTGGATGGGCTAAATCAGCATTTTTTTAACGCTTCGCTGGGTCTCAGGATCTCATAAATTTTTACTCAACTCATGTAAGAGAGGGTCTGATTGGTAGCTTCTCCTATCTGCTTGTGTCTGTTGAGGAGGTTCAAAGGATTTTGTGTACTATCAAATCGCCTAGTGTGGTGTTGATTCTTTGACGGTTTATATGCTTAAAATGTGTTGCCCATTTCTGCTGCAATTACCCACATTTTGAACTGCTGCCTTCTCGAAGTCTGCCCTTGTAATGCCTATACCTAAATGTAGTAAGCCAGTCGTTTTTGGAGATAACAGACCGCTAAGCATAATAAGTTCTTTCTTTAAGACACTTGAAAAGATTGTGGATGTACTTGGCAGGGTTTGGGATACTCGGTCTGGATTCAGGCCTGGTTATGGCTGTTCCTACGCTCCGGGTCCAGGTGGAGAGCTTCGTTTTCTAAGAGTCTTTCCGTACGTGGCGGTGTGCCACAGGGATCTGTATTGGGCCCTTTGCTGTACATTGTATATACCTCTTTTCTCCACAGCAACCTGAAATTGAGTCAAGTGCATCGAGTTAAAAGGAGATTAAATCGCCACTTTTCCAAAATTTTTGTTTTCCTTTTGTAGGCTAAGTGCTTATCGAACCACCTTCGTAGTTAATGATACTACTGATTACTGTTTGAAGATTAATCCGGGAAAGTCATCGATGCTGTTATTCTACGGCAGGAGTGGTCGAGTATTTCTTCAATATAATCTCCACATATCAATCAATGGAATTGTTCTTCCATTCTCCCGGGTAGTCAAGTATCTTGGTCTTGAGTTGAACTGTGATTTGGGTTTCAGAAGTCATGTTACTAGTTTGATAAAAAGGGTTTATTCTTCCTTAAAGACTCTTTACCCCCACCGTTATATTTTATCTACATCGATAAGTAAAACTTTGTGATGTCGTGTATGGTCCGTGTTTGGATGTTGAGACTTCGGGACGTACTCAAAAAGTGCAGAACTCATGTCTTCGCTTCATCTTCAGGATTGGGAGACGTCATCCTATCTCTTATGCACTAAGACTTGCTTATGGGTAATAGACGGTTGTTTCATCTTTCGGTATTCACAAAATTGTTTTTTGTCATAATCTGAATCTTCATCATCGCGGCTTTTTTTCCATCGCCATAAGTCACTATTTTACAGATCCTTCTCGTACAGTATTGTATCTGTTTATAAATGTACCCCCTGCTGATTTCAAATCGATCTCTCCACTTACTTTTCGAAAGCGACTTAAAAACCTCACAGACCAATAACTCAGCAATATCTACTTTTTTTACTTTCTCTATTAGCTGTTAATGGGAGCCAACAGTAGAGCAGTGCGCATTCACGCTATGGAAGCATATGGAGAGCAGTGGGAGAGGGAATGGAGGACAGAAGAAAAATAGAAAGTGCGAGAGTGGATAGTGGGAGGCTGGGATATGGAATGTTATAAGCACGAATGGAAAAGAATTGGAGCTTGAAAAGGAGTTTGAAGATACTAGATTGAGTTTTTTACCACTGATGGAAACCAAGAAAAGAAGGCAAAGGGCAAATGTGGACAATCAGGGGACATACGCTGCTGTATAGCGGTGTGGATGAAAAGGCAAGAGGAGCAGTGGGAGTGGGCTGCCTGATACACAAGAGATGGGAAGAAAGGATAACAGGCTGGAAGGCATGGATAGAAAGAATACTGACGGTGAAAATAAGTTGCAACATTAAACACAACAGAACAGTATGTACCAAATGAAGATGAAAAGGCAGAAAGGAAGAATGAATTCTGGGATGAACTGTCTACAGTGGCAGATACTATAAAGGGGAACAAAATCTTACTGGGGGATTTTAATAGTAGGGTGACAAACAGGATGGGTCATACCAGAGGACAATAGGAAAATTCGGAGAAAATTGTAGAAATGATAACGGCGAGAGATTGTTGGGTTTCTGCCTGCTACATGATCTTCGAACACAAAGATATTACACGTACACGTACTTGATAGTGGGAAGGAAGAACAGACGAGAAAGGACTTGACATTGGAAGTGACCACTACATGATAGTAGCCAGAGTGAGAGAGAAAGAGAAAGTAATCAGAGTTGTTGGAGATCGGATGGAATCAGTTGTGGTGAGGTATAAAAATTGTCGGTGTTAGATATTATCCCATGTCAAGCAAATCGTCCATCAGTGTTAGGACTACCTGAGAAGATATTTGTCGATCATGATTTTTATCGGAAATTTTAAGGTGCTTCGGGTTGGGATGAGTCGCAGAATCATATGTATTATTATCATAAAAGTGTAAATCAATCTAGAAAAAATGGGAGGTGAAATAATATTATTTATGGTCCTTTCGTCAGGTTGTTTCAAAATGCTTTGAAGTATTAACTATTTCTACATTTTTCAATTGCATTTCACCTGGATGTTGCTCGGCATACCTATTTGTTTCTTTAATCAATAAAGCGATCAAATCATCATCAATGAATAATGAAAAGCACTCTAACGGATTATGATTGTCTTCTACATCAAAAGTGCATCCAGCTGCACCAACAAATGGAAATCTTGAAGGAGCTGGTTCCAGTTGATCAATATTTATTCTTTGCCGAAAAGGCGGTATATTTTCCTCTTCATTATCACATTTTCTCACTCTTATCTGATCCTCTCTCCTCTAAATTAGCATATTTATAGTCATCATCTATCATTTTTATATTTTCTATATTTATAGGTAAGAATAAGTACTGTAAATATAATATCTTTTTTTTTGTTTAGTTGGTATGACACCAAATGATCATTTGAACCAGGCATTCATCGAAAAACATTCCTACTTACATCAAAAAATGTTTGTTAGAAATTAAATTTGTCAAGACCGTTAATAATTATAGGGGTAATTATTGTCAGTCGGTACAATACATGATTATTTATCTACGTATATTTTGAGTCTGATCAATTGTTGCTAGAAAAAAAAGAACCGAAAGCTAAGTTAGTCATACCCTTTTAATATAAAAATGGTCGAGTTGAAAGGTGTTATTTTCTGTTTTACAGACCCATTAAGCGGGCTTAAGGGCATTATGAAAAATTCTCGCAGGGAACTGGTCGAATATACGTCATAAAATAGAGATATCTGATAAGCCGGGCTCTGTGAGAAAGACATGAAATTAGAGTTTGGTGAAAGTAGTCGATTTATGTTAGGGTCCTTTCTGCCATAAAATGTGTCTGGAAGATAATAGTTGGATAAGAATTTTAGCCAGAAAGGTGGAATGGACCGGACACCAACGACCCTATACCTAATATTAAGAAGGGTTTAATAACATCTTTCCTGACGTTGGGAATAACAGTTTATTTTACTTTCTACTAGGGTGCGTGCTGGTGAGAATAACTGACAATGGTCATTAAGAAGGGAAGCACATTTGATAGTTAGTTTGGTTGTTTACTTAATTTGTGAGATGTCTTAACGTACTTAGATTAATTGCCTGTTTTTACGTGGAATGCCTTTAAGCACTTACTTAACTTTATGTGAGATGCCTAAACGGACTTAGATAACTTAAGTGTCTTTGTCTGTGACGTGCCTTAACGAAGTTTAATTTCCTAGTTCGCAAGTGACCTGGATGTATAATTAGAGAATTTGGGCGTCAAATATTTCCGACCTTGGCTCCGCTAAAGCAATTTCCTGTAGCCAAATAAAGCAATAAAAGTGGGAAAACCCACTGGCAACACTTTCCACACGTTCTTGTTCCTAACTCCGCAAAATAAATTATGCATGTAAGGGTTATATATCTCGGGGTAGATTTCATGGCAAACCATGAATATTTATCAACTCCCTTACCCCCACTTATAAATAAAAACTCACCATTCCTATTAATTAGAACGTTTTAACGGGTAATCCATTTATAATCCATTCTGGAGCACACATACAGTCACCGGTATCGACTATAAACGCACTTTTCTCAACGCGAACCGCACTTACCGAACGATTTTTGATGCATTGCACCATTTATCGCAGAAGGCGATAGTGACCTGGAAAAAAAAGAAAATCAATTAGTTTCTAGGCTTTCTAGGATATCTGTAATTATATAAATAGCGGGTAACAGGCCGCAATAAACTACAGCAGCTAGAGGAAACTTTCAAGTAAAAGCACATACTTGCAGAAACGTCAACTCACGAACAATTTCAAAACGAAGTTGTTACGTTGTTATTTTATTTTTTGTTTCCATTATTCAGCAGAAACGGAGACGAGCAGATGAGAAACTATTCTGCTTATAATAGAGGTTGAGAATTGCTTGGAAAAATAACAGATAGAAATGGTTACCTCGTCAACGATTTCAAACTTTTTTATACTGCCAAGTCGCGACCTATTTTATTTTTACGGTGGAGGGACAATTTATTGGTATTTTGTAGATGACGTTAAGAAATAGAATCGACGTATTGAAACAGTTTGACGTAAAATTCAAGCTTTGATATATTAAATTTTATGTTGAAAAATCTACTCGTACTGGAGTATTTCACGATTTAATTCCGTGTATTTTTATAAATTGTGATTGTACTTAGTTTACGTATATGTCTTAATCTGTGAGGTGCCTTAACGTTTTACTTTTACGTGAGATATCTTAACGTACTAGTTTTGAGGTGACTTAATGTGGTTAGCTAAATTGCCTGTTGTTATGTGAGATGCCTCAGAGTACTTAACTTACTTGTACTATTTTAATGTGCGAGGTTCCTTAACACAGCTTAATTATTTGCCGATATGTATTTACAATATTTTGTAAAAAGATAAAAAAAGACTCCTAGAAGAAATACAGAACAAAGTTTTTCTAAGATGTGGCATAGCTTTACTAAGAGAAAAACAAATGTGACAGCAGCTGAAGAAGTGCTCAAACTGGCTACAAAAGAAAGGCAGTAACCACAGATAAAAAGAAGATACGTACTAATGGTCGTTCTAGACTTTCGGTTCAACACCGTGGCAACAAATCTTAGCAGAAATCTTGAAAGATGTCCTCATACAGCATAGAGTCTTACAGGACTACTTCAAAGACAGATTTATCACCATTGAGGTAGAAAATTTTTTCTAAGAACCAAATGTATCAATCAAAGTTGTTTTTGCAGCTGAAAAAATGTCAATAACAACTAAATTTCGTACAAATTGGGAAGAACCAACAAAACTGCGTTAATTGTAGTGGCGCGAGGACTATTTTCTACTTAGAAATATCAATTAGCATATTTTTTAACAAATACTGGCATTTCTTAGGACTTAGGATATTATTATCCATGCTCATACTAAACTTTGGAACTTTAGGAAATTGGATTGTTGCCAAAATTAGTGATTGCACGACGTCGCACATTATACATAATAATTAAAAAAAAAATGTATGTGACACGCCGCATTTAATAAAAATTATTAAATGGAGACTTTCTTATAAATAGTCTCTACATTAACTTTGATTTCACCAAACAGGCCTATAATTTAGATAAAGGTATATATATATATATATATATAAATACAGATCACTTAACAAGAAAATTAGATATGCAATAGTATGTTGGGGTGGGGCATATCAAAACGCAATGTATAATCTTGAGATAGTACAGAAATATGTCCTAAAAGTTTTATTAAATAAGCCTACAAGAAGTATAACAAAAAATATTTGAGGAGGCAGATGTTGTATATAAATAAATAAACAAATAATAATTTTATTCACGGTAAATATTCTTACAAAACTTCTACAGTAAATGCACAGTGAATAAATAAATAAATAAGTGAAATAATCTCACTAAAGTGTAAGTGTACAACTAGACTTTGATCAAGCAAATAATGATTGTTGAACATCCATTCCTTTCTGCCCTTTGGTGTTGTCTTTATGATTATGGTATTATTCTCAATAGTAGTTATCATTTTCTCGGTTAGATAATTTGCCATATGGTCCGGATCCTCAGTGGAGTATATCGATTGCCAGGATTCATTTTGGAATGGTTGTCTAGGGTTTTTAGCATTAATTTTCTTATATGTTCTTGGTACTATTTCCTTGTCTTTAGACAAAAGGTCTAGTACGCATAAGTATACATGTGATCCGTAACGTTGGTCTCGTGGATGAAGAATAATACTTTTACATCTCTTTTTATTTTTAGGAAAATGTGATCTAAGCAAGGTGATCCTCTTGATGAGGAAAAAATGTCAAGTCTCACTCAAAGAACCCAGATATTTCTGTGCTTTCGTGGATGCTTCGGTCAAAATATGTATATTAATGTCTCCCACAATGAAGTGGTATTGACTTGGTCTTGCTGCGTTAATATATTCTTCAAATTATTAACGAACTCAGCTAATTCTATTGACGGAGGTCTATATATTACTGTAACCCTGATCTCAACGTTTCCAGTCCTAAAATCAAACTCTAGGTATTTCACAACTCCGATACTTATCTCATTTACGTGTAGTAACAACCTCGGAGAATGACTTTTTCTTGATATGAAGTCACAGTTTGTGTTTCCGTAATTTCAGGTTGTTTCTCTATAGTTTCAGGTTCATAATTCTTGGTACTTGGTATTTTATTTATACTATGTGCAGATATTATTTTGGATTAACTCCTTGTACATGTCTTCCAGATCCCCTGGTAGTCTTTTGGCTGTTAAAAATTGGTAAACATCCCCTTATTGGAACAGAGTAACAGAGAATATAAAAAGGGAACACCAGGTTGTCTGAAGGACATGGAATGTCCTCCTGGTATACTGTTGCCTACGTACTCGCAATTTATGTTTATAAATCTTCTAAACTTTTGTGTATGAAACCGATTACCTGGAGGACATTTCATATCCCCCAGACCCATTGGTGGTTGTCTTTTGACTGTTAAAAATCAGATGAGTTTTCACCTCATTTGTTCTTCTGATTCATATTTGCTCCGTTGAGTCACCTAATAATTCTATCCTACGATATAGGAGTTCTCCCCTCTTCTCTCAAGTTAGCCAAGATTAACTTAAGAAGAACTTAACTTGAATCAGCACGGCTTCTTGGAGAATAGAAAAATTGAAAGTGCCTTATTTGACTTCTTGGAGGTCATTATAATTGGCTCGAGAAGAAACATCTTGCCCTTGGAATTTCCTTTGATCTCTCCAAGGTTTTTGTTTCTATCGACCAGTGCCGGTTGCTGGTCAAGTGTCATTGCTACGGATTCCGTGACATACGTCTCTCTCTTGGTTTGGGTCTTACCTCTCGGATAGAAAGCAGAGAGTGTGAACACCGACGGTGGATTTGTTGTTTCGTCCGAGATGACACAACAAAAACGATATTTTCAATGTCGTGACTGAGGGCCCACACAGAATTATAAATTTTGTTGATAACACTAACTTATTAATAGACGGTAAAACTGGAAGGATCCAGAGAGTGAGGTGAATATAATTGTCTCTGGTAGTATCATCCCTATGCTGATGACTCACCAATTTACTCATAATTTTTGTGATATGCCTTTTCCTTGATATCTTCTCTTCTTCTCGGGCACAGCGTGTTCAAAACCTTGTCTTCGATTTATATTTAGTGTTAGAGGTTGTCAACCAATTTGCCATTGTTTGCGTGCTGTTCGTTGGCTGAGCATGTCCGAGCGATTCTATTATTTTATTTGCCACTCCGTATCTTCATCCATGTCTGTCCTTTCGTACCGATGTACATAATCTGAATCCTTGGCACCGAGTTCTACTAATTGATAACCCAGGCGATGAAGGTCAGAGAGAATCTGATGAAGGGACACCAACACACAAATAATGGACCAAGCTCAAGACGAAGGCAAAAAGAGGAAGGAAACCCCAAAAACAAAGACAGGAAAGAGCAGAAAGAGCAAGAAAATCCTCATCATCCAGAGTGAAGGAAAGCCATGGCCAAACGATGGAAAAGAAAAATTCTAAGGGTAGGGAACCTCGAGAAAAGCAGCCAATAAAATAAATAAGGGAGACACGCTCATTGAAAGCAAAGAAGGGAAAACAAGATCAGCCCGCAGGAATTACACCATCAGTTCGAGGCTGGAAGATCCAGATAACCTCACAAGGGTATCGAGGCCCCTAATAGAAAGAATCACCTCAGAGGAAAGCAAACAGAATATGATGAGCTCAGTAAACTTGTGGAGAAAGAAGATGTGAACTGCATGACCTCATGTTTGTAGAAGTCAGAAATTTACCCAAGCCCAAACTAAAAAGGAAGAGGAAAGAGGAAATTTAATTCATAAACAGAACCCATTAAACACCAACGACTGGAAGGAGTATCCAAAAAGACAACTTCGTTCTAAACTTCAGTTGCATCGTCTGCATCAGCACTTTCGTTCTTCTAGTTTACTATCCCCACTTGAGTCAACATATTTGTATTCCATCTTCAAAATTTCATCCTCAGGGCAATCAATGATGTTGGAAATGCAACACTTTTTAATAGTTAATGCTACCTTCGTCAATTTTAGACCATGCATCGATTACCCATTCGCCTAAAAGAAGGATTTTTATGATGCGCAAAAATACGAGTAAAACGGTCAGTAACGCTCACGGTCGTTGGACCATTATCCCTTTATTGGTTTCCCACTTAAAAAATCACGCCTCCAAATGTTCTCAAAAGTTAAGGGTGGCCATAACCGCATTAAAGTTCTTAAATAGTACCAGTACTACTCTTGTAGTCTTGGCAAAACATTTTCTTCCAATTTGTGAGTGTGTTGTGTATAATTTGTTGGCGTGTTATTTTTTAAGTATAATTATTACAAGAATGGAAATCTTGTTGAAATTATATGAAAAACAACAATAGCACTTTAATATAATAAACAGTTGACGATCGAAGACTTTTGACCGAGGGTTCATCATTTATAACTTCAGAAAATTGAAATAATTGCGGTTATTAAAGAGGAAGATATAATGTGGCAACTTGACCACATTATTGACAATGTAATAGATCATATCATCATAAAATCCTCGTTTACCTGGAACAGAACCACATTCTAACGGGTTCCCAAGATGGATTTCGTAAGGGCAGATCAACTGAAGAGGCTGTTTTAAAACTAATTGAATATATAGTGGAGAGATTGGACGACGGCTGCGGCGCCTTGGCCATATTTGTTGACTTGTCGAGGGCTTTTGATTGTGTGTCGTATTCGATTCTTATACAGAAGCTGCAGTGTTATGGATTCAGAGGAGTGGCATTGGAGCTTATGAAGTCCTACCTTTCGAACAGACAACAATATGTTTCATCGGGTGGCGCTAGTGGTCGGATCTTGGGAGTGGACAGGGGTGTCCTACAGGGCAGTGTACTGCGCCCTCTCCCTTTTCTTTTATTTGTGAACGACTTGCCTTCGAGTATGAGATGTGAGACACTGCTATTTGCTGACGACACCACATTCCTGAATGATGTCAGAGGGCCGAGTGATGTGGAGGAGCTTGAAATCATGTCTATGGCACAGAATTGGTTTTCCGCAATTGAACTAGTACTTAACAGTGACAAAACCGCAGTTTTGAGATTCTCCAACAGAAATAGGGACGAATCTGTTGCGGGGTTTCTGGGAGTTTATTTGGACACAGGTCTAATGTGGAGGCAGCACGTGGAGACATTGGCGGGGAAGTTATTAAGAGCAATATATGCCATATCAAAGGTTTGTGTAAATTTTGTAATTTTGTGTTTTATTTTTTATTCTGTTTATGTACATTTTTATGGAGTAATGACAACTGTGATATTTGCATTCTATTTGTTGATATTGTTAACGATTGATCTTTTATTTTGTTAATATGTATTGTATCTATTAGAGTAGACTGAAATGTGTATTCTTGTATAGTTTTATTTAATGATTTATGTACTGACTTGCCTTATACTTAATGTATGAAATTATGTGCCAATAAACATTGTTATTATTATTATTATATTATATTAAGTAAAAGCAAAAAGAACGAACAATACCTAGCTAAAATAAGTATAATAGTGATACACATGTGTTGCAAAGTTATTATGTCTTTGTAAAAACGTTTTCTTTTTCCATCAAAGCTTTTTTTGGTAATTTTTTGGCTGTGTTCTTGTGAATTTTCTCTTTTTAACATCCAACAACCATCGACCTTGGTATCTTTTATATATAGATAGAAACTGTTGCAGAAAACTAGTTCACCCTCTTTTGTAAAAAAGGACAAATTCTTTTTCGGTACCATGAAAATAAAACACCGGAGGTTAACATATGTCTTTCTTTAAGTCTAGGCCCTAAAATTCCGTTGAATCCTGGTAGCTGTCATTATTATCGCTGCTACTTTGTGACATTTGGTCTAAATCGTCTAAAATATTGTCCAGAGTATCTGGAGGTGAAGGAATAGGCAAATCAGGTTCCTCAAGGACAGGGCGAATTGCCGAACGTATGTTGGTTGGGTATAAAAAGACCTTCCTGTTTTTTAAATTAAAAATCATTGTCTCAGTTCTTCAACATACACAGAACACACTATTGGTCCCCAAATTTAATACCAAACCATGCAAAATACACCTTCTGATCAAAATTAGAAATGTTCCTTTGTTGCTTCTTGACAGTATAAGACCCACAAATATAACAGAAACAATTAGGAGAGTTGACACATCTTCTAGTAGCCATTTCTCCTAAATACCGTAGCACAAAACTGTTTGATGTGTACAACACAATGGCTGGCTCCATACTGAGTCACTGACAGAAGTCAAGGTCACGCCTAGCAGACAGTAGGATTGAGGAGGGGGTAGACAGACTGAAAAATGCCTTGTCCTAGTAGGAACTGTATTTTCCCAGTTTGCATACGTTGCCTTATTGAAATAAATAGGATAAAAACATATTTTTTTGTAAATAACATACTCACAATTGTTGATTAACCTGTTCACCATAAAATCTCTATAATTAAGACTAAACTATTGAAAAATCGAACGCATACCGAACCTGAAAACCCCTGAATATAAAAAAAATTCAAGTGAAATTTGTGACTTATCTACGAGTGATGACAAAACACACTGTTGTCCCGAAGGGCGATATATAAATCTTAAGCATTCGCTTTAGCGAATATCGGCGACCAGCGAAGCTGCGAATGTCAAGGGCCAAATTTTAAGAAGAATATATAATGTGAAGGATTGACAAAAATAAAAACAACACACATAAACAAACTA
>JAUIMW010001945.1:0-11474 GCA_033557785.1 Enochrus cinctus | reverse complement strand
GCCGGCGATCCGAAAACCGTGGAAGACCAACTCAACAAAGCCAAGACCCTCAACAACGAATTTGTGGCCAACGGAAGGCTCATTGAAAACGCCAAACATGCCACTGATGCCTTGCTTAAATCTCTGGAAGGCCAAATATCTCCAAATGAAATATCCAGGCTTGAGCACCCTGTCATTGAGCTTGAGCAAAAGTATGTGCAGCTAAGAGATGCCCTTGCTGATCGCTGCCAAGAGCTTGACACTGCTTTAGTCCAGTCCCAAGGTGTCCAAGACGCTTTGGACAGCATCGTCTCCTGGTTGACTTCCGCCGAAAACCAATTCAAAAACATCCAGCGTCCTGCTTCTCTCATCAAAGAACGATTAGAAGAGCAACTTCATGAACACCGTGTCTACCAATCTGATATCGACACGCACATTTCCTCCATAGATTCCGTGTACATGTCGGCTAGCGAGTTAATTTCTTGCACCAGCAATGCTCGCGTTGCCAAGAAAATCGAAACTAAACTGAATGACGTCAAGTCCAGGTTCGAAAAGCTTTTGGAGCGTGCCCAGAAACGCGGGGAGTTCCTCGAGGATGTCTACCAGAACCTAGTGGTATTCTTGGGACATTCCACGCAGTTTGAGCAGTGGTCTTCGAGTATCTTGGAAATTATTGAATCTAGAGAGTTTGCCAAGCTGTCCATTGAAGAATACACTATTCGTATGAAGGAAATTGGAAAGAATCGAGACGAAAAGCGTCCTCTGTTTGAAGAAACAATTAAAGGTGGAAAAGACCTAGTCAATAAGCGGGATGTCACTGACACTGCCCCTGTTAGAGATAGGATTAAGGCCATGGAGAACCAGTGGAGGGATTTGAACAATCTGTTGGATGAAAAGCAGAAACTCAGCAAGCAGCGTTCGGAGCAGTTGAACGCTTACGAGAGTTTAAGGGATCAAGTTAATGATTGGTTGAATAAGATGGAGACTAAGGTGGTGCGTTTGGAGAGTGTTGCTATTGAAATTGATGTGCTCAAGAGGCAGAGTGAGGAACTCAAACCCATCGCTAAGGAGTATAGGGACTACCAAATCACCATTGAGAAGGTTAACGATGTTGGAAGCATGTACGACAGCCTTATTAGTGGGGATCGTCCGGAGTCTCCCAGCAGGCGAAGGTCTCAAGTTTACAGTCCTACCAAGAGGCCGACCGGCTCATGTAAGTCTTTTATTAATGTATCATTGTGGTATTGGGACTATTAATTTGTGTATTTTCTGTGTTTGTTTGATTCTTTAGTTCTTATTTTGGTCTTTTTGATTATTTATCAGATTTCCTTACACTACTTTGGTTCTTTTGTAGACTTCTGTTTCCCATCTTAAGTGCAAGTCGTTGTTGCTACACTGATTCTATCTCTTCAATCATCAGGCTGTCCATAAGGCTCTTTATAGCATTGTCTCTATTTTTTTTTATGATTCCTGAAGTTGGTTTTGAAGAAATCCACTCTTTCATCAACTTTCCTTGGCCAATCTTATTGGTGTTTTTTCTTCATAGCGTCTCTTCTCTCTTCTTATAGACTATCAGTCATATAAACATGTTTCTTTTTTGATATTTCATCTTTTATTTCATTGTACCTCTGTCTCCAGGTCCAGGTAGCTCTTCTGAAGTGTAATCTAGGTTCGAGATGATTCTTCTATATTTTTTGCAATCAGCTATTGTTCATTGATCTCTTTACATTTCTGTTTTAGTTTTTAATCTATTTTTCTGCTTGGTGTTGATTTTTTTTGGTCTATATTGGTTCCAATTCTTTTTGCTCTCTATGTTAATGACTTGGCTTCTTATATAGGTGTTGGAAACGTTGTTCAGTATGCTTATAACATTGGTGTTAACATTAGCTCAGACTTCTCGGGATGTGCTCCATCTGATGCCTCTGTTGTGGCATTTTAAGCTTCAATTTAGCAAAAACTGTTGGGATGCATCTATAAGAGTTGAAACTATGGTTAGATTTCTTGGAGTGACCCTGGACTCTGATGTACGTTGGAATTCACACCTGGACACTTTATGTTCTCAAATGGCGTCTTACAACTTACTTATGTATAGATTGCATACTATTGTACGCATAATGAACAATGTCATCCATATAGCATCCATATAGTTTTTTTTTTTTTTACAGTGTTATTGCTGTTTCTCATACTCTCAACACCAACGGTCTTTTCTTCTTTCTTTTACTTAGTAGAACCGCCTCTATTTTTTCTTCTTCAGCTGTGTTTGCCTCTTCCTCTGGGTCGTTCTCTGTTTTGGCAAATACTCCATCTGGAGAAGTTTGTGTACCGTGTTCTTAAATTTTCTCTTGGTCAGGTCCTTAATTTCAGGAAGCAACAGAAGTTAGCATGCGTTTTAGTTCCCTAGAAGACTTCACAATGGTCACATGGTCCCTCTTGTATTGTAAGAATAGATGTCAGATTGCTTTGTTCAATCCTCCAGGAAGTGCATGCATAATAAATAAGCATGATAAGGGCAATATATGAAGTCTTCTAAATAAAGGTCTACAATGTTCCATTTGACCTTTTTTCTTCTAATAGCTCTTTTTTGAAAGCAAAATACTTAGCTCACATGTATCTCTGCAGCAGAACCCCACACAATCGTTCCATACTGGAATAGACCAAAGTCCCTTCACAACATTCCACACAAACTAGCAATATAGACATTCCAGGAGATGCCGAGGTCAGTGCAAACTCCCAACAGTCTCACATGTTTCGAAAAACTTCTCTATTTGAAGTGAACTTCATCATCTACTCAATATACTCTCAAAAGAATGAAGTTCTCTGTTGTACACCAAAGTAGTGTCATCCACAAATTGCACAACCGATATGTCTTCAGGCAACACAACTTACTGACTACGACCAGACAGATAATTTAATCCTGTAGTGCCATATCTTTATCATAAACTTTAGAGAACACCTTGAAGCACTCCATCATCTCACAACTTCCAAGGTGAGAAACAGCTTCTGCCATCATCAACATAGTTTCTCTCATTCCTGAAAGGTCTTCTATAAACCAAAGTTTACTCCTTTTTGTTTTTCAGCTACTAGTAATTAGAGTACATGTCTCTTTAAATCGTGTAAGGAATTCATCCAAACAACCATCAAAGTGATCAGTGTTAATATCATTTAGTATATCTCTGAAGTTTCCTTTATTATCTGTGTTGAATTAATTAGATGATGTCTTCTTCTATTAATGTTTTTCATTGGTAGCACCAGCAGTTGACCCATGTGGGTCAGACAGGTCAGCCTCAATAACCTCCGGCCTGCATTCATATTGATTTGTGATTATATAGTCTATGCATGTTCTGCCAGTCAGCGTTATTTTTGACATTAGTAACTTGATTTATTCAGTAATAAATTTAGTTACTTTATATGTGTTCATCAATTAAGAAACCTTTTTTATTAAGAATATATTTTTTTTGCTTGGATGCATCGCCTGTAGGTTTTTTCCAGATTGAGGGGTTCACATCTTTTTTTGAAAACTTTCTCCACAACTTTGGTCAGCATCGAAGCTGACTTCTGTCTACAGATTCAAGTATTGGGAATTTTTTTTCTGGAGTGATTCCTTCTAATAAGGTGCCTCAATGCCCTTATGAGGTTATGTGGATCTTCCAGTCTTGAAAGCTGCAGTGCTGCCTTGAACTGATGGTGTATTTCTTGTGGGTTGATCTTGCTTTCCCTTGGAGGTTCTTCGTTACTGCAAAGCATCTTTCATGGGGTTCTCTGGTTTTCTTCCCTTCAGCTCTGTTTATTGATTGTGTGTTGATGTCCCTTTGCTAAGTCGTCTCTGACCTTCATCATCTGTATTATATGACAGTTCCCAGTCCTCCCTGTTGATTAACATCACCATTATAAGATTTTCTAGTAAGAGATTTACAGCCAGATGTAGTTGTAGTTCTTCCAGCTCCTGCTTTATACAGTGGAACTTAACATGGTCAGAGGTGTCTTGTTGGAGACAGACCAGGCATAGGTCATCTTGACTTTTGCCTATCGTTTTTGAGTAGGTTGGTTTAGGTAAAGTTGGCATAGATTCGGTCTTTTTTGGTACTAATTCTAAGCCTTTGCTCTTTAGCTATGTGTCTATAATTTCCAAGGATGTGTTTGCATTTTTACGACATCCACCTCTTTCTTGGTTGCAATGAGCACTGCCAGGTTGTCTATGTATGCGATGATTTCCACTCCTCTACATTTAGAACTCCATTACAGAGTATCTTCAGTAGTGGTTCAAGTTTAGAGCCTCGTGGAACTGTTCTCATCTGGAACTTTTCTCTATCAATGGTGACAAATCTGTCTTTGAGGTAGTCCTATCAAACTCTTTGCATGTACTTTGTGATTTCTACCAAGATTTGTTGCTGAACCGAAAGGTGTTTCTAATGTCCAGAGTGACCATTAGTAATGTGTCTTCTTTTTCTCTGTGGCTGCTACTTTTCTTTTGTTGCCAGTTTGAGCACTTTTTTAGCTGCTGTCACCTTTAATTTTCTTTCTTAGTAAAGCCATACTAAGAGTCCTTTGTTCTGTATTTCTTCTAAGAGCCTTCCTGTAACCAGTCCTTTTATATATCTTTCTCCAACTGTGTATCAGAGGGGTTTGTATGAACCTGACAAGTCTTCAAGGTTTCCAAGTACAAATCTTGTTAATTTCCATTCTGTTGAAAAAATCCCTTTTTCCAGCAGGACATTCATGACTCACAATTCATATTCCATCTGGTCTTGGTGCTTTCCCTGATTTTGTCTTCTCCGCAACCTTTCTAAGTTCCTTCTTTAATTTCAGTTCTGTCTATTTCTGCCCAGTCCTGAATATGTGTTCTGGGAAATAGCTGTTGCATGACTATATTCCTGAGGTTGCTATCCATTTTTGTAGTTTTTTTGTAACTATTTTGTAACCAAAATTCCATACATCCTCATCCATGTTGCGGCATAGTTCTTTCCATTTTTATTTTTTTTTTAGTTTATTAATTTCTCATTGAAGTTTTTTCTTCTTGAGTTTTTATTGTATCTTGCATTTTTTTTTGTCCTCATTGCAACCCCAGTTTTGTCTGGAAAGGTTTCTTTTAGCCTTTAAGTGGCTTTTTCTTTTTTCTGGATTATCTCTCTCACTAGGTTTTCATGTGAGTTGATGGTTTTCTCATCCAGGTTTCGTATTTCCTTGAGAGCTTTTCCTATAAGTAGTTTGGCAGCCTTCCAGCCCCAAGTAGAGCAGTTGCACAGTTGCATTTCTCTTGTCTCCTTGGGTATGTTAAAGTAAATATAGTAATGGTCACTGAAAGTTTCGTCCTCTAAGATCTGCCATTCTTTAACCTTATTTACAAAAGACTGATTGTTATATCTAAATGGGACTGCTGTTCGTTCTGAATAAATTTAGTTTTCTTACCTTGATTCTTTCTCTTTGCGTTTCCATGTTAAATTCCCATTATGGTGATTTGGCTTTGGCACCATGGCATCTGGTCTACTCTTCTGGGTATATTGACACTAAAGTTAATTATTTCAATTATTTAAAAAAAAATTTATTTGAAGTTTATGCTCAACAAAACAAGTATTAATAAAAGACCTAATACTCCTTGGTTGACTTCAAAACCCTCTACCATGTTTAATGGTCTAGGCTGTCTTTGTTTGTTTGTTTATTTATTTGTTTGTTTATTGGTAGGATTCTCGATTTATGAATTCCATTCATTTCTTTCTATCTTGAGCGAGTATTCTTGCTTCTCTTGGTGTTGTTCCTCTTTTTTTTATCAATATGTCCTCTATGTCTTCGTCCCATGATCTTCTAGGCCTTCTTCTTTTTCGCTTGCCCGTTGGTCTGCTCTCCCATACTGTCAACCTGTCTCTCTTCATCCATCAGCAGGTAGTCCCACTATCAAAGCTTACTTTTTTCCATGTAATCCTCTACTGGTTCTACTTGTAGCTCCTCTCTAGTATCGGCATTCCTCAGTTGGTCAAGTCTTGTCACTCCCTTTACTCCTTTCAGGTACTTCATTTCGACGGCCTGCATCTTACTTTTCTCAGGTCTTGTAGGTGTCCATGATTCACATCCAAAGGTTAAGATTGGTCTAAGCAGTGCTTTGTATACTTTGATTTTCATTTCCTCGACACCTCTCTCATGCTTGTAATTACTTGTTTCATTTCATAATACAGCTTAACTGTTAACTTTTGTTTATTTCCATTTCTTGCTTTCCATCTTCTGTTATTTCTACTCCTAAGTATCTATAGTTTTTTACTTGTTCTATGTCTGTGTTTTCTATTCTTATATTAAGCTCTTCTCTTTGTCTTATCTTCATAATCTCTGTTTTACTTTTGTTTAGTTTCATGCCGTACTCTTTCAACTTGGGTTCCCATTCACTTAGATCTGTTTTGAAGTAATTCCTTATTCTGACCATAATCACTATATCATCTGCAAATGCTCCCATCGACACTCCGCTTTGCTCCTGCTGCTGCTCTTTCTTTCTGTTCCACCCCTCCATAAATCATTATATGTTCTCTATTTGTTTTTTCTAAATCTGTACTCTTTTTCTTTGTTTCGGTTATGGCCAAGATATTTAGTTTTGATTGTTCAAACTCTTCCTCCAGTTCTTCCTCTTTCCCTCGTAATCTGTGCACGTTTTTATCCATCCCTTCACATATATATCCCTCACCTTGTCCCTTTTTTCCTTCACCCTTCTCTACACCCTCACCCATTCTCCCATTCCCCAATTTAACATCACCACATTGCCCTTCGCCCCCATTTTGTTTACTTCCATGGTTGTTCTCTCCTCTTCGTCCTCGCTTGTATTCTGTTTTCTTTAGTTTTTTGTGCTGGCAGTTCTTGATATTTTTCTCAACTGCACTTCAAGTGGGTCTTCTCTTGGTGATCTCTTACTTACTGTTCTTTTATTCCTGTTTATGTTTTGTGTCTCTTGTTCTCCCTTGTCCACTTCTGTTAACTCAATGTTCACAATTAGTCTGACAAACAACTTTTGGAAAGTCTCCATCTACCCATACATCTGCCCTTTTTAATTTTTTAGTCTTTCTAAATATTTCCATTTTTTTTTTTGAGAACTTTGTTAATTTTAAGAGTATTGGTCTTTTTCTGATGGATTTGTGCTGTCCTATTCTTCTAATATCCTCTATGCCGTTCTGTGGATCCATCTCTACTCCGATACTTTTCATTATCACCTATATCTTCTCTTGTGTCTCATCCTTTTCCTTAACCTCTCCTTCCATCACCCCTTGACTATTATGTTTTTCTTTCTTATTTATTTTTCTAACCGTTCGATTTTTTTTTCTTGTTTCACTATTTGTTTCCCCAATATCCCATTCTTCATCCTCACACCTTTCATTTCACCAGCTATTCATTCTAGCTTGCCATCCATCTCCAGCAGTCTATTCACAATTTCTTCCAACATCTTCTCTATTTTCTTCATTCTGCTTTTACTTGCGCAATGATAAAGGCCGTTACCCGGCTTATTTCACCCTCAGAGGCTCATCTTTTATTTGTACTTTTATTCTGTGCTAAAATTATGTTACCTTGATTCTCTTGTGCCTATACGCTGGTTCATCTATTCCCTCTGTTTCTTACTAACCCCTCTTTTCTGTTCACCTTGAAGGTTTCTCTTTCTACACGCGTGTTATAGGTTCGATTGTTGTTCTACTTTTTTTCAAGGAACTTAGTATATTCCACAATTTGTCACAAGAGATAGACATATTTTGAGCATTTGGTGAGGAATGTTTGACATAATAATTCTTTACTGCGGAAAAAACTGAAAAAAGTTGTTATTGGCAGTGGAACTTCTCGTGAATTGCTTGCTCTCCTTAGAAATTGTTCTTGCTTCTATGTTGCTTATTGACCCTCTGAAGAGTTTGTTGAATTTTTATTCAAATCAAATAAGTGAAATCGAAGTCCTCCTAGGAGAGTTGCCAGATAGTTGCCTGATATCCTGGTATACATACCATATATACACTTTTCAGCAACGGATCCAGAATCTTCCCTGGAGGGACTATACAACACAATTCACTGGTTAATGAACTCTCACAATGTTAAAAGCCTTGGAGAGATCATAGTCTAGACTAACAATTTACTGTTTCTCTGATGGATGTTGGTTTCCAATGTTGTAGAGCCCTCTGTGGATGTGATCTGCGATGCTTTCTATAAAATAGTACAATAGAACTCCAAATTAAGACCATCCACTTTAGGGAATACCGGTTTAAAAATGACCAGTTTAAAGTCAACCCATGGTCCACAGAATCTAAAGTTTTGGACAAGTCTACAAAAATACCATTAAGTTGTTGTTCCTGATAGAATGTTACTTTAATGCCTGGACGATATTAATGTTGTGTTGCTTTATATCATTCTGTCCTTGAAGGTTTAGGTTTGTCTCAAATAATTACCCAACCTATGAACAATAACTGATGATATAGTAGTTTCATGTGATGGTAGTAGCAATGTTACTCTTGTGTTGATAAACTTTTCAAAGGCATTTGATATCGTGAATCACCAGCTTTTGCTTGCATCTTTTCATCATTTTGGTAGCATCCAGAGTTGGGCAATTGATTTTTGGCATCTATTAACTTGTCTTGTGGAGTACCATAGGGGTCAATTTTGGGATCACTACTCTACATAATTTACACCTCCCAAGTGTATGACTGTTTCGACATTTGCAAGTATCATCAGTTGCAAAATTTCATATTCTTACATTTTACAACAGTTGAGGAAATCACAAAAACAATAAACAATTTCAAAAATAAAACAAGCGACATTGATGACCTATCTGCTTCATTATTAAAGAAAATTTCAATAACTGTATCGACTCCACTTTGTTTCTTAGTAAATAAGTCATTCCAAAGCAACTTGAAGAAAGCAAAAGTGATACCACTACACAAAAAAGAAGACGTATTCTGCAATCTGAGCTTTTGACTACAGCATAAAATCTTGTTGGAAAAACTCTGGAAATGTGGTATTCTGGATAACACCTACAATGTATTGAAAAACTATTTGCAAGACAGAATTCAATTCATCAAGCTAGAAAAAAATAACATCTGGAGTACCACAAGGATCAGTCTTGGGGCCCATATTATTCCTACTATGTGTGTCTCTTTGCAGATGATACATCTTTAATAAACACAGGCCCCAAACTCGATATTCTGCAAAAGAAAACTCAAACAAGTTAACAAGAAACAGAAAAATGGTTCTCCTCTAACAGCCTTAAAGTGATTTGGTTCCACCTGCAATTGTAAAATTTCTTGGCATACTCTGAGACCTTAAGATGGAATGCTCATGTTTCTGAAATAAAAAAGAAATTAACAACTGCTCTGTACTTCTTGAAGACCATTAGTCGGCTTTATCTCCTTGTGTTAAGTTGACAGAGAATGTTCGAGGTAACAGATCTTTACTAAGGAAAAAACTGAAGAAGGTTAATATGATCAACGGAACTTCTCAGGATTTGCTCACTCACTTCGGAGATTATTGTTACTTCTATATTGTTGATATTGATTTCCAATGTTTCAAAAATATTCAAGAAGGTAATTTTCAATCGCTTGTACAATTTTCTTGAAGAACACAGTGCACTTGACTGCTAGAATTATCAAAAGCTTTTGATTCTGTTAACTATAACCTGTTAAATGAAAATTTAGAAAATATAAGGTAAAGACAAAATGGGAAATTTACGTAGTTTGAAGTTCTGTGAAGTAAAGAGAGGAGTACCCCAGGGTTCTATCTTGGGACTGCTGTTGTTCTTTGTTCACAAGCTATACTTACCTTATACAGTGTAAATATTATGAAGAGTGTACTTTTCTTGAAGTACAACAAAACATATTTTGAAGAAACACAAAGGGATCATTCATACAGCACCAGATATGGGAATGGTTAAAACCTTCCCCAGACAAGATTGGCGAGAGTACATAACAACTGCTACAGCCACATCATAAGAGTCTACAATACATTAGCAGAGGAAATAAAGAAAATAGACAATATAAACTTCAAGAAGAACCTAAGAGAGTTTCTTATCGAAAGGGTCTACTATTCAATTAAGGAATTCCTTGGTGGATAATTTTCTGCGGGGCTTGTTGTATTTTCGCTTCGTTTTGCTTTGACTTTTTCTATATCATATTAATGATTTCCTGAACCAATAAATTATTATTATTGACCCTCTAATAAGTTTTTTGAATTTTTATTCAAATCATGTATGGAATCCAGTTGGATTGGAGCTGTTGTTCAGTCTGATTGAGATTATCATTTGTAGTTTAAAATCTTATCCAATGGGTGCAGACATTATTAAATTATAGTAGTAGTAGAAATATAACTATTTTAACGATGTTCACCCCATCAACATTTTAGCTCCACTTTCAAAGATTCTGGAGAGGATTGTCAATGGTCAACTACGACAACATCTTGATGAATTTAACATTTTTTCTGAGATACAGTATGGTTTTAAGCCTGCATATGGATGTGCTACTCCATATCATAGTCTTGTATGATTCTTGTAGTTATTCTTGTGTTGATAGACTTTTTGAAGACCATCAATCAATCACTGACTTTTGCTTTCAACTCATCATTAGTACGGGCAACTGACTTTCAGCATCTATTAACTTGCATTGTGGAGTGGTCAATTTTGGGACCATTACTCTACATAATTTACACCTGCCAAGTGTATGACTGTCTCATCATCAGTTCAACATTAAATGGGGTTCAGAAAAACTATCAAAAATGGAGGTCTTTCCGTGATCAGTCCTTCATACATCTTTCCCCAGCTGTTTATCATGCATAGGTGTCTGTATGAGCCCGACAAGTCTTGGGACTTCCGTCCAGCAGGACATTCATGACTCGAACACCATTTTTGATTTTTCTTGTGAAATCATCTTGGTTATTTCCAGGAGTATTCCATCTGCTCCTGGTGCTTTCTCTCAACAATTTTATTTTATATTTATTTGGTATTTATACTCCACACAAAACAGTTATTAATAAAAGACCTAATGCTCCATGGTTGTCTTCAAAAGTTCATATGATGATGTCCTTGAAAGACAAAGCTTTGGCCAGGTTTAGAAGGTGCTGAACTGAGAGTATCATCAATCTTTAAGGTACTTAGTTCCTTCAACAATTTGCGGAACTTCTCGTGGATTGCTTGCTCACCTTAGAAATTTGTTGATGAATTTAATATTCTTCTTGAGATACAGTCTGGTTTTAGGTTTGAATAACTGATGACATCATAGTCTTGTGTGATGCTGGTAGTAATGTTGCTCTTGTGTTGATAGACTTTTTGAAGGTGTTGGGTGGTGTTTAGATTTAAATTATTGATGTTTTTTGGACAAATGATGATTTTTTTTCAGTTGCTCATTAATTATTTCTTTTATTACAGTACGCCGTCCATCCCAAGACGGCCGATCCCCATCCCCAACAAAAGGCCTCAACATCCAATCTCCGCTGTCTCCAAGCGGCTCAAGCGGCTTCTCTTCACGTCGCTCCAGCCAAGACGGCTTCCACCTAGAAGAACT
>JAUIMW010001944.1:0-11474 GCA_033557785.1 Enochrus cinctus | reverse complement strand
AAATAAATAAATAAATAAATAAATAAATAAATAAATAAATAAATAAATAAATAAATAAATAAATAAATAAATAAATATATAAATAATCACTTTATTTAGAAGAATGTTTATAATTAAATCAGGAACACATCGTAATAAAATAATTTAATTGGCTATTCCCACACATACTAAACGTATCGAGGATGCGGAATAAATTAAAGAAATAAGCAATTAAAAAGAAATAAATAAACTGAAAATAAAATTCCGGCACACCAAGGAAAGATATGTTAGGTATTTTAGTTATTTTTATCATGGTCTTTGCATGAAAATTTTTAGTTATTTTTCTTTTAGAATAAAACATCAATATCTAATATCAGAGCAACAAATACATAAACCAAATTATCTCGCATATGATAAAATTATTCTGATCTACAAGTCATTAAGCTGGTTTAACCACTCTGCTGCCAGTCTAGAGCTAAAAGTCGTGACAGAATTTGACGTCACACAGCAATATTACATGCGATTAGCTACAAACTGATTCACGTAATGAATAATAAACCTAAGAGAGCACATACGACAGAAAACCTTGCAACATACTACCAATAAAGTAACCAATAAATGAAAAGTCATAACAAAAAAAACTAATTAAAGTTAATCGAGTATTCTTAACGCAAATGTTGTCAGTATCATAGACTGTGTAGTAATGCTGGTACGGTTATTACGGAAACGTTTAATGTATGAACACATAAAACAAATAGTAGGCAAAGGTAGAGTAATGTGTTTAAGGAGAATGTATAAAGTATAGACAATATAAATATGTAACATAAAACTAACAATATATCTATAAATTTGACTAAAATAGACGGAAAACAAAAGTCAAGTTTTTATTATAAAACCAACAAGTTCTATAGAAATATAATATGGGTGATGAAATTGCATGACGTAACTTCGAGATCAAGGATGCAACGGCATTATAATGACCGTTAGGTATCAATGTCATGCCGCAGGCAGAGGATAGGGGTAACGTAGCTTGGAAACTATAAAAAATAGTTATATCAGAATCTTTAATTGCGACTATAGCCAGTTTGATAGAGTGTGAAAATTTACTACAGGGCCGTATACAGGGTGATTATCTTCAATGGTAACAACCCCCCCCCGCGTATTTCTTCTTAAAATAAACAAATTGAGCTCATATCGTGTAGGTCAAATTTTGAAAACAATTTTTTTCTAAATTAACAAATAATGTAATAAAAACTTATTGAGAACCTCTGAAAATAACTAATAGTATCCAAGCTTCTTAAAATTTACGAGCCTCTTATTATAAAAGTAAACATCTGTGTCACAATACAAACTGTTTACTTTATGCCTTTAAGTCATAAATGCTTAAAGCTTGACTATATCCCACAAACCAGTGCATTTAGGTAAAATACATCGGTTTTCTTAAAAAGTTACTAGCCCTAAAATAAAACTCCTTTACTAGTGCTGTACTCCTGTAAATACGTGCCTAAAAAGACTGATAGAAAGATACAATGAAGCTATAAATTCATAAAGCAAGTGACAGAGACAAAGTGCCACAAAACACCTTTACAAAAATAGCCGATTCAATGGGAGACAGTAGTGACCATTTTTTCACAGAAAAATACAAAGGAGTAAAAACAGCAAGTGTGGTAAATTTCTTTTGCGGTTCGTCACGTTTGGTTCCATCGTAGTAAACAAAGCAAATCGTCTCTACCAAACTACAGATGTAAAATCAGATAATTTTTTATGAATGAATAAAACTCCATTCAGTAATCAGCGCTTCTAAACTTGTTCTCTTAATGTTTAATAATTTTTTTAGCCTTATTATTTACGTAGGACCATCACATTATTATTATTTTTTTTGTCTAAAATTATGAATTCTATGCGCTGGGGGAGTTTGTCGGTATCGAATAGAATCAGATGGTATACTAGGCATCAAATGTCAATATGGTTTTATGTTAATCTGAATTTAAGTCTTTAGGTATTTTAATTAGATAGATTTTAAAGCCGGGAATCCTACTGAGCAAGTTTTGAGTTACCAAAACTATTCCATTTCCTATGGGTTAAAAATTGGGGCGACAGAATAACCATAATACGTAGTATAATTTTTTCTGTTAATTTTTATGAACGCTGTGCATTATGCGGTTAATTGACCTCCGCCATTTGCAATAGAAAACAAGGGGCGTTTTTCACGAGTTCAATGCGTTACAAAGGTCACAGTTCTTATTCGTCCATGTTCTATTTGAAGTGATCTGAAATTTGTAATTCTTCGAGTTCCCATTTTATCGATGCCCTCTTACCCCGCGTTTACACCAAAAAGCCGAGCAACATAACAATTGTCAGTGAACAATACCATTGTTCGAGCGATAGATCGGCAATAAAATTTAAATGGTAGAGGCACTTTTATGGTACCTAGTGCTGTGAGGGTGTTTTTTAAGAATTTGCTACACGCTCGTTTAGTTTACAAATAAAAATGCGGACAAGGTATCATAAAATGTCTCTACTGCTTAAGTTTTTTTGCCATTCAGTCATCTGAACAATGGTATTGTTCATTAATGGTCAAACTGTGAATCTTTTGCGCGGCTTGTATGTAAATGCGCCCTTAGGTCTAGTAACTCAACTTTACATACATACATAATTTTATTACCTAGTTCACTCACCATTAGACAAGATTTGCCCTCTTGTAGTTTCAATTTTTGGGCCCCATTTTGAAGACCTGACGTTGAAGTATCTAACAAAATCGTGATATTTTTCTATTATTTATGTTTCTGGTATGGTAACTTGATTTTGAAGTTTGGCGATTGGTAAAATTTCTTTCTTTGATTATTTTTTATTTCCGTCTCTAAAAATGACATCTTTGTACATTTTTACTTGCAGCAAGTAGTATGTTGCTCTACTCCTACTTAAACTTATTTGGAAATTTCTAATGTCATTTTTGAGAATATTCAGCAACTATGCTGCTACTTGCTATCTTCTATTATTCCTTGAAATTTCTAGTACAATTGAGAATCTCCTCAAATCCTTGATTCCACCTTATGCATCAGAGGCAAAGAGATGCTGTTTATTTAGATTTCCACAGTTATTGGTATTATTTTCGTTGACTATTTCGTCGTTTGTCGTTTTTTCTTATTTCTTTAGTGAACTTTGACTTCTCTCGACTGTTTACTAATTTGCCACCAAGGGATTTATGGGATCTTCAATAAAAATGTAGATGTGTATAATTTATTTTAAATGACGGCTTCTTTAGACAATAGACAATATCACTGAGAAAAGGAATAAATTATTGTTATAATTTTGTTCTAGTTCAAAAAATTAGGAGTTTTTAATTACAATTTAATAAATTCAAAATAAGTGTTTCTCTAATATTACCTGTTTTAAAAGCTATGTCAACATATATTACTGTACAATATATAATTATATTAAAAAGCGCGACTTCCCTCCACTTTCTGTCGTTCTTATGCAAGCTCTTTAGATTACGTCCTGTTCACTTGATAAATTCTGATGTAATTAATAGAATTAAAGTTTCTCAATCCTTCTGTTTCATATCGAAATTTTGCCAAAATAAATTTTTAGGAGTTTTTATTTAATAAAAAAGTATTAGTATCATTTTTTATATTTAAAATTTTAAGTTATTTGTATCTAACATATTCTTTATGTTAGTTCCGAATTTAATTCCCCACTTGATATTTGTCAGCTCAAAGTTATTTTTCTATTGGAAATACTGATGCCAATCATATACGTCACGTAAATTTACGTAGCGATTTGCAGAGATGGGTGCCAAAATAGTATACAAAAATACTTCTTATGTATAAATGTCAAAAGTTGAATATTTTGCTCTTTTAACCTTAAATGTAATATCTTAACCTTTTTAATATTTAAACATTAATTAAAAAAGATAAATTCTAATAAATTCAAAAGAATTCCCACCGTCGTGACCTTCCTCAGTAAATAAGAAACAATAAGATTAAAAAATTAAAAAGTTCATGTTTTTATATATGACAGTGTACCTATTTTATTTGTTTTATTAAACTGTAATATAATTGTAAGTAAAATTTTGTGTATCTTTTTAAAAATAACAACTAATGTTTTCGTTCATTTTAATGTGTAGCATTTCTTTAATTAGTCTTTTAAGATTGTGTTCAATGTCTAAAATTTGTGGAATATCAAAGTCAAATATGTGATGATTTATGTTGTTATTGTTGTGTCTAGCAACATTTTCATGTTGGTTTATTTTATTTCTTAGTAATTGTGATGATTGTCCAAAATTGGAGCAGTTACAGTTCTTACATGGAACCTTATGGCGGGTTTACATAGTGGCTGAGCCAAATTTTGCGTATCTTTTTTAAAATTACAACTAACGTTTTCATTGATTTTAATGTGTAACATTTCAGTATTAGTCTTTTAAGATTGTGTTCTGCATCTAAAATTTGTGGATTATCAAACTCAAATATGTGTTGATTTTCGTGTGCATGTGTGCTTAAACCTGTGTTGCTATTGTTATGTCTAACATTATTTTCATGTTTATTTTATTTCTTAGTAATTATAATGATTGTCACACACAAGTATATATACATATAAAAATGTGTTTTTGGATAAATGGGTTGTCTTTCAAATAAAAAACTGGAGCTTATGTCAGTGAGCCTTTATTTCATTAAATATTTCGCCAAATATCAATGACATCATCAGTAAATCAACAATTAAAAAGAACAATTTAGTTAACAATTAATTAAAAAGCCGATAGTTATAGTACTTACATTAAAGAATGTGGCGAGATGTATTTTTGATGTTAAATTAAGGGCAGTACACATAAAAACAAAACTGGAGTGACGTTATGGTCATTAACACATTAAAAACTAATCGATTAGTGTTACAAAATTAAAATTACAGAGGCACGTGTAGTCGTGCGAGAACGTGCAATTTTTGACCGGACATTCGGTATCGTTCCAACTCGAAAGGTAGTAGGGGAGTGTCATTGGCGTCAATAATTTGAATTCAAAATGTGCAAGTCAAATTTGATGGTAAAATTAGATACAAGGGTTATCTGTGTATGTGTGTGTTTTTTCCAAATGATTTATTTTTATTGTTTTTAATTTACTTTTATTTTTTTTAATTTTTTAAATTTTTCTTAAATATTTTTTTTAAATTATTATTGTATTCAAGGAAGTTTGCGTACGCTCCGCTCTATCCATCAATGTCACCCTTTTTATTCATCACGATTTTTTTTAATGAATATAACACATTTCAAGGAACAATCTACGTTCTCTATTACTCTCTTGATCGAGTACCGTGACTCCAACAAAGTCCAGCGTGTGACTCATGGTTTTTGAGTGTTTTGCCAGTTCACAAGACGAAGGTCAAACTCTTATGTCACTTTTATGTTGATTGACTTTTTTTTCTAAACGTTGTCCAGTGTAAACCTCTATATATGAGTTCTTTTTTAACACAGGAGTTTTGACCTTTGTATTGGTAAAGAGTTGATCAATTGTTGCTGAGTTCGCCACGGCTATGATGGAGCAGACGGTTCCGAGCAAGCGTTTAAGGCTAGGTGTTAAACCATTTACATTGTGTAATTTTCGATAAGCGACAATGGGGGTCCGAGGGGCGCGCTCGCCACTAGTGGTTGGCAACACGACATGGTGGCCGCCAACGGCCAACGCAGGTGGAGGGTTGTTGTTAGTAATGTTTTAGATTTTTTTTTAATATCTGAATGGTAGCCGAGCAGATCGTGCAGCAACTTTTTTTCTATTAATGTGGAGTGAACGATGTTGATTATTCTATCTTTCAGCGCTAATATGAGGTTAATTTTATACCTGAACGGGTGTAAAGAGTGAAAAGAGATATATCTTCCAGAACTGGAAGGCTTTCTGTACCAGTCTAACTGTATGGTGTTATCTTTATTTTTAGTGACAAAAGTATCTCCTGATTCCGTTTCTACAGTAAATTTTAAATGGCTAGTAAATTCCTAAAACTTGTTAAAAATTGAGAAAATTTGAGATATTTTTGTTTGGTGGTAGAACTGAG
This sequence comes from Enochrus cinctus, assembly GCA_033557785.1. Taxonomy (NCBI): domain Eukaryota; kingdom Metazoa; phylum Arthropoda; class Insecta; order Coleoptera; family Hydrophilidae; genus Enochrus; species Enochrus cinctus. The sequence continues at coordinate 5,456 of JAUIMW010001944.1, read as the reverse complement.
AATGGGTCTCAAAGGGGAATCTTATTAATGGACTTTTAATAAAGCATAGAATTTATGAGCGACGCTACTGTAACCCTTAAGTCGTTGTGAAGTACTGGTATGGCGGTAACTAGAATTTATATTTAAAACTATTTACACTTATAATTATTTACAATTATTATAATAAAAAAAATATTTACTATTAATTATAGACACGCCACGGTAAATTAAAAAGATACGCCACTGGTTAATTCTTTTGTCGCATTCCGAGCTCACTTCGGCTAACTCTATCGTCTGTAAGCTAACTGCCGCCCTGCTCCGATGCGATGCGTTATATAGTTGATGCATGTTCTTGTAGATTAGCTATCCGTTCTGTGGTCCAAGGCATCTTCCTCCAGGTCCTCACATTCGCCATATGTAGGCAGTGTCTTTGGGAGCATCCTCCGTGGCATGTGGCCTTCAGTCATTCCCAGAAGACCTCTACATTTCCCAGAGAAGAGGGCTGGTGACGGTACTCACAAGTATCCCCGTTCATCCCCTTGTGTGGTAGAAATAGCAGTCTACCGTCCTCCTGGGTATCACAGGCTGCCTTAAACCTGGAACGCAAACTACGTTCTTTATCTTTTAATCCTTGAAAATCGTCTCGATCATGCTTCGGACGATTCGCCAATGCAATGGCCAGGAAATTCTCGCCGTCCTCGAGAAGAGCGTTTTTAAGGTTTTTGAACGCCCATTACGTGTTTTCATAATTCGCTTTCACAAAGAACCTGTTTTTCGTTATCAGGTGGAAGATCTTCCTATCTCCACGCTCTTGCCTGATTATACGCTCTAGCTGTCCTTCCCGCTGGTATGGCGTCCCAAATCTCCGACGGAACGCTGCAGCGATACCTCGGCCAATTTTCAGGTCTTAGGACACACAGTGGACAAGTACATACTCTGCCGGTCCTTCGAATAGGTCACCACGACCACGTTTTTCTTCCGTGACACCGCAGCGAAACTTGTTCCCACTGGCTATTTCCTTGAGAAATTCCTGAAGAAAGGCAGTGTCTTTTTCTGCTGCCACAACAGCTACCCTTCCTTTATCTTCGTCGTCCCAACGATAGGCTCAACCATGACCCGCCTTTTTGACGTCTTCACAATGCGATGCAAGACGTCATTAATTCTCTTGGATCCTGTAGGGACCTTCCCACTGAGTTTTCAGCTTGGGTAAGTAGCCTTTCTTCTTTTGGGGATTGTAGAGCCAGACTAGATCTCCTTCTTTTCATATATTCTTATGGGCTTCTTCAGCTTCTTCTGCGGTTGACTTTATCTTATGAATTGGACGAGGAGACTTTTGGGCCGCCTCGTAGTTCAGGGCAAATCCAACAGCTTCCCAAAAGTTCTTCTTACCCGCCGTCGTCACCGCGAGTGCTATGTTTGGATCTTCAAAGCCTGACACAAACACTTGAAGAAGAATCCTATTCAAGGCGACCTCAGGCAGGTCTCCATGGGCCAGTTTATCTGCCATCTCAATTTCTGCCGCGAACTCTTAAATAGTCCCCTTGCTCCTCTTCTTTAGATTCTGGAATTGTGTTATATTAACAGGCTGTTGATAGTGCCATCAAATTTTGGAACCTTTACTTTTGGTGCGCTGGAGCCCAGTGCGGTGCCCGATTTCAGACCAGAAACTTGGAGCTGCGAAAATTTTCTCTCAATTTCGGCGAACTTGCCGTCCATTCTCTTCAACAGATAATGCACCTGTTGGTCCAGCTTTTCTTTAAAAAACTGTTGCTGCTCACCAATTGTTTGCTCTAGAAGTTTCCTCTGTTCACCAATTGCCTGTTCTACAAAGTTTTGTTGATTTTCTATTCTCCCTTCTAGAACACCGATTTTATTTTCTAGAATTTTTTCTTGTTTTGCTAGAAGCTTCCGTTGGCTGCCGATTTTATCTTCTAGGAGCTTCTGTTGCCCGTCGATTTTATCGCTATTATACTTTTCAGCATCACCATAACAGGGTCTATGTCTGTTTTTTTCTGCTGAAGGCGGGACCTCTTGTTTTTCTTTCTTTGGTGGAACCATTTTTACACTAAGCTACGATAAGATTTATTTTACCCCACACCTGACAGCAAATGTTACGTTCGTGGGGTAGATAAAAGAGTTTATTTAACTAAAATTTATATTTGAAACTATTTACACTAATAATTATTTACAATTAATAAAATAAACGAAATTGTTTACTATTTATTATAGACACGACACAGTGAATATTTATAAGGCGCGCCTCTAGGGGTTTCTTTTGTCGCGTTCTGAGCTCACTTCGGTTAACTTTGCAGGCTAATTGCCACCTCGCTCCGATGCGATGCGTTATATAGTTGGGCATATCATATATTTCAGCCTATTCTTATGTACTTCTTCAGCTTCTTCTGCGGTTGACTTTATCTTATGAATTAGACGAAGAGACTTTTGGGCCGCCTCGTAGTTCAGGGCAAATCCAACAGATTCCCAAAAGTTATTCTTACCCGCCATCGTCACCGCGAGTGCTATGTTTGGATCGTCAAAACCTGACACAAACACTTGAAGAAGAATCCTATTCAAGGCGACCTCAGGCAGGTCTCCATGGGCCAGTTTATCTGCCATCTCAACTTCTGCCGCGAACTCTTAAATAGTCTCCTTGCTCCTCTTCTTTAGATTCTGGAATTGTGTTATGTTTACAGGCTGTAAATACTCATCTCCGCATCGAGCATTTATGGCACGCACCAGTTATTCGTAGTTTGCGGAATTTAGCGTCTGCACAATACCCATGGCTTCACCTTACAGAGCCACCATTAGGTTAGTAAATTTATCTTGAATGGTCCAGCAGGTGTGTTCCGCAACTTGCTCGAAGACCTTCTTATGGATGGTCTAGTTGATAGTGCTATCAAATTTTGTGCCTTCCTAATTAATCTTAATGGAACTCGACTTCATTTTTAATTATATATATATATATATATATATATATATATATATATATATATATAATTCTAAATTGGTAATGGGTTAAAGTATTAATTTAAAAACGGAGTTTCCTTAAGAGAGTCTTTATTTATATTGACATTTCGCCCAATATGTGGGCATCTTCAGAACATCGAACTGCAAAATATGCAAAAAATGGCATTAAAAAAAGTTGTAAATTTCAAATTATAGAACCTTACCAAATGTGACATGCCGCAGAGTTGTAAACATATCTAGGAGACGCCACAGCTTAATCTAACAAACATACATGAAACATCACAAAGAACACAAGTCAATATATTCGAAATTTCAACCGATTGAACCACATTAACAGATGAAAGCTATTGGAAGGTCGTCACAACCGCGGTTTTTTTTTGTGTAATGCAAAACACATGGCCCGGCTCGAACACATGCTGCCAACCGTCTGGCACCAACATAAAAATAATACCGAATACAAGTTACTAGGCTGAAGGTCATGAATTTTAAAATTAACCTGTCAAAATAAAACTATGAAATTGAAAATCTAATTTAAAACTGGAAACTACTTTTTACCTTTATTCTTTTTCTTTAAGAAATTATTGTAGATATTATGTAAATTATCTATATCTTTTTTTGTGTTCATTGTCCTGTCCTTAACATCATTGATATGGCACATTTCCAAGAACATTCTCTTTTGTTCATTAGGTTCACTCTCGATAATGGCAACGCCCCCGAAGTCGGGTCCACGGAAAGTTTGATTGACATATTTAGATAACCCGCAGGCTTTTGGTTAATCGTTTAGATAGTTTTTGTTTTGTTTCATTTCGATAAATCAGTTGGCAGTTCTTACACGTTATTTCATACACAAGATTCCTTTTGTTTAAGAGAGGTGTTTTATCTTTTAAGTTAGAAAATAAGGAATGTAAAGCCACCAGGGCGCCGCCATCACCGAGAGCCCTTTTTAATTGGGGGGTTAGCCACTCTATTTTATGGAGGCTCCTGTATGACCTCTCCGCCTCATGCCGCTCACCCTCCCTATGTGTTGGTTGAAAATTCTTTTTCAAGAGTTTTTTGAAGAGGTAGTTGGGGTAGCCATTAAAGGCTAAGAGGTCCCACAGTACCCTCAGGTTCTTTTCCAGGTAGTCTGGATGACAATTTTTTTTAATTCTGTTTTTCAGAGCAAAGATTAGGTTTATTTTCTGTTTAGCGAGTGGTCAGAGTGGCAGTAGATGTACCTTCCGAAGCTAGTTGTTTTTTTTTCTAATTTAATTGTTTTATCTTCAGTCCTGATAACAAAGGTATCGAGGAAAGGTGCACCTCCCTCAGTCCCCCTCTCTGCAGTGAATTTTAAGAAAGTATTAAATTTATTGAAAATATCTATTATTTCTGACGGTAAGCTACAAATAATATCATCTACATACTGATAAAGGAATGGAACATGAAACGGCAATACCCCAATGCAAGCCTTTAAGAGGTAGTTCATCACTGTCTCTGCGAGATTACCAATCCCATAGGACAGCCAAAGACCTGTTGATATATTACATTATTAAAGGTAAAGTGTGTTGTGTCAAAAATAAAAGTGATGAGTTTTTTAAAAAGCTGAAGGGAAATAGTTGAGTGAGGCTCCAACAATTCCCAGTGTTTCTCGGTGATTTCCAGGACAAGTTCCAAGGAGATATTGGTGAAAAGGGAGACAACGTCCAATGAAACCACAACAAGTTGTTGATCTTTTCTGCAAACTGGAGTTATTATTTGGTAGCTGTTAAATTCTTTAAAACCACGGGTAAGTATACTGGCTATATTTTTCGAAAGGTTTTTATTAGGTTCGTTGGTAGACGACACGATAGGTCTCAACGTGTATTTTCGGAAGTGCATAAAATTTAGGCACTACTGAGGTGCAGCTACGTAGTTTGACTGCTGTTTTTTCTATATAGTTACAGTTTTCCATTTCTGAGATGAGGGCATTGCGTTGGCTTTCCCAAGTTGTTGTGGAGTCCTTCTTGAGTTCTTTGTAGGTGTCATGGTCATCCAGGAGTTCTTTACATTTGTTTATATATTCTTCCCTATACATGGCCACGGTGACATTTCCACCGATTTGGAAACATTGGGTTCAGGTATTGCCGAACATTGATTTGGTAATGGGGCGGTGCTCCATCTTGCTGAAACCATATTATATTTGCAAGAACTTGTGGGTTTGCCGGATCAAGATGTAAGTTTTCAAAGTTGGCACAACATTATTTTGGAGCAGACTATGTCTTGCTAAACGTAGACAGTTGATATCGTGTGTGTCGTGTATATGTAAATAAACATTTGTGTGTGGTTATTGAATGTGATAGGCAGCTGATGATGTCCTAGGCACGAAACGCGTCCGCCAAATAAATAAGAAAATAAAACCATTGTCTCCAAAGACGTAAGTAATAATTTGTAATAAATTAATATGGAACACGTTAACAAAAACATTATAACAAAATTAAATATATATATATATATATATATATATATATATATATATATAATATTAAAAAATT
>JAUIMW010001943.1:0-11478 GCA_033557785.1 Enochrus cinctus | reverse complement strand
AATACTTCCGTGGAGGAGGGTTTACACGAAGACTGTTTGGTAAAGCAATAGCTGGATTGTAATTTTCTCACGATGAAATTTTTCTAGAAGGGGAAGCTGCCGCATTACTAGGTTCGTTACAAATGCAAGTGTGAGAATTCTGTAAGTAAAGTTCAAGAAGTCAAATATCTATAAGTTATTATTGACGAACGCTTGTCATGAACCCGTCAGGTGGACGCGATAACTAACCGCATTAGGAAGACTTTCTATATATTAAAAAATTAAAAACCATATTATGCTATAATTTATTAAAACCGCTTATTTTTTACTCGCTCAGTCTATAAAGTGCCACAATTCATTTGAAAAGAAATATGAAAACAAATAACTATTTTTCCAAATAGATTTTATTGAATAAATAAAAACATAACATACAAGTTTTAACAAAGAAAAAAAACAAAAAAATTAATAATGTCCATAGTGCCCTTGGTGGGCTGGAGCAATAATAGCTTTGTGTTGGACTTGTGGGTGAGCAGCATGTCCTTCTCTGTGTACAATAGCATTGAATCCATTGTGGTGATCAGCAGTGTATTCCACTCTGCGGACGGTACCGTCGGCTTCATGAAGGCTGTATTCTCCCTTAACTACATCCCCATCGCGGGTTTCGTGTTGAGATTTGATGTCACCGGTGTGCTTATCTTCAACTCCGTAGTTGAATTCGTATTTGGGGTGAGCGTGGTAGTCTACATGTTCTTCGTGGTGTCCGTGTTGTGGAGCGGCATATCCTTGGTGGTAAGTTGGGATGGCTTGTACTACATGTCCTTGATGTCCGTGGTTGACAACGTGGTTGTTGGAAGAGGCGTAGGAAGTGGCGTGGTGGCCATGTTGGGCACTAGCGAGTGCAGCCAAAGCTAGGACAGCAACAATTTTGAAGAACATATTTGATTGATTTAAATGAACGTACACTAAGATACTGATTTGAGTTCGAGTGTGAGGAATTTATATAGGTAGATTTTTATGCCACTACCTTCACTTTTTATGCAGGTAAGAAGGTTCAACAAGGAATATCTACAAACAAATCATGGCTGCTTAATAAACGATAAACATTTTATCATTCTGCTCAATTAAGCATAACTAATGAAGAACTTATTGGTCTATTGAAAAATGCTAAAATACATAGGATGAAATAAAATAGTTTAAAATTATATCTTATATTACATAATTTATTTGCACCAAACCATTTTGGTTAAAATATATATATAATATTCTTAATAAAATTTTAAAAATCTCAAAATTAACAAAAAATTCAAAAACTTATAACGTATTATTCCTCTCCTGTTAAGGTGTTTTTCATTTTTCTGAAAAACATGTATCCAATTATAAATATAACTTTTACTTTTTTGGGGCTTCTAATTTAATTTAATAAGTTAACGATGTCTCAGTAAGTAATTATTTTTACAAAACCATATTCATTATGTATTAAAAAAAAAAGTTCAATCGAAATCGGTTAACTGGTATTGTGGTATATTAAATTAAGATTTTCTCAGTGCTTAATTAGGGCACCTAGTAATTTTTTATTTCTTCTACCATATACAAGATATGTTTACCATATGCGTGCCTCAAAACTCTTAATTAAGTGTCAATAATATTTGAAAATGTTATTTAAAAATGCAATAGGCCACATGTCAAAACTAATTAACGAAAAAAATTAAAATATATCGAAATTCCAATTTGGCAATCGACGTTTATGGTTGAGCCTTAGCCAGTGGGCGAGGGCGGCACGCGACTTGTTATTTTATAATAAAAAATGTCACATATTAGGTATTCTAGAGCAATCAACGTAATACATAAGCAGGTATTATATAATAAACAGATTAATCGCGCTGCTAAAAAATGTATAATTTTTCAGGTCATTAAGCAAATGTGACTCTGTGAGGTGTCTGTCTATCTCGCGCTAGACACTTTAGGAACAAGCTAGGAAGTTGTACATGCCTACAAAGTTGAACTTGCTCTAGTTATGTACGCATTTGTAGGAAAGACTTTCATATTGCAATCAGACATCATGCATAATATCATTATGTATTAAATCTATCGCTCTTAAATTAATTAGGTATGTGGTCGTGGAACACGTTCCAACTTTTTGCCATAGGTATAAAAAGGTTACACATTTTTAGATTTTCATCAGTAGCAATTTGCGGTTCTTTCGGTGGATTACCCAGCAATACAAGAAATATGTTCGCTAAGGTGTGTTACAATCTAATTACTTTTAAATTGAGTTAATAGCCAATCAAACTAAATTTTCTTATTTTTTTTTTTCAGATCACTTTAGCTTTGGCTGTCGCCGCATTCGCCACTGCAATGCCTGTTGAACATGGACACGCCACTTCATATTCAACTCAAATTCAACACCATTCCACCCACGGACACGCTCCATCTCACCACCATGTAGCTGTTGCTCCAGTCCACCACGTTGCTCAAGTCCACCATGTCGCTCCAGTCCACCACGTTGCTCAAGTTCACCACGCCGCCCCTGTTCACCACGTCGCTGTTGCTCCAGTTCACCACGTCGCAGTAGCTCCAGTCCACCACGTTGCCGTAGCTTCCCATGGACACCACGAAGATCACTACGCCCACCCTAAATACGAATTCAAATATGGCGTCGAAGACTCCCACACCGGAGACAAGAAATCCCAACACGAAACCCGCGATGGGGACATCGTCCAAGGAGAGTACTCTTTGGTAGAACCCGATGGTACCACCAGAACCGTCAAGTACACCGCTGACAAACACGGATTCAACGCCCAAGTCATCAGATCTGGGCACGCCACTCACCCAGTCCATCAAACCCAACACAAACACGTAGTAGCTGTACCTACCTACCACCACGGACACCACTACTAAATAGTTAATTGTTAAATTTTCCATACTTCGCCAATTTTCATTTCTCATTTAGTTACTTGTTATACGGTGCTATCTATTTATATTACTGTTAAATTTTTGTTATAGCAAATGGATTAAATAAACTTAAAAAAATACTTTTATTTATTTCTCTAGCCATTATGGGAGATAATAATCTTGATATATTTGCTGCTAACTTTGTACATACACTACGTAGTCTACAATATCATAACAGAGAACCACACACATGACTCATATATTCTAATTAACATTTTATTACCGGCCAAGAAATGTATTTGTTATAAAGCTGGAAAATGTAAATAGCGATCTAGATACGGTGCAGCGTGGCAGTCTTAATCGAATATCAATGTTGATATGTTGCATAACATCTCTTTGCTTAATGGTTGGTTGAGATATTGACACATTGCGGTCATTTCACCTATTAATTATACACAACATTTAATGTAAACAGAGAAATTTCTTGAGCTTGAGGAAGCGAACGCAACGATCTCTTGCACGAGAAATTGCCTCAATTGTCTTTATTAACATTCCGATTTTAATATTTAAGCAAAACATTTAAAAAATAATTAATAAGAACAGCTTAAACTATTACGTTTTTAAATTTGAGAATCTCTTTGATCCAGTCAACAAAAAGAGGTAAATTTACGTAAACTCCTGGTACATCTCTAACACCGCATGTATTTCGTACCCCCCAGCCTACCATCCCAACTATATACACAGATTGACTGTCATATTCGCAAATCAAAGGACTTCCTTCGTCTCCTCTGGTTTCACAGCTGAACTGGGTGTTAACAATCAGGAGTGGCAAACGGCAATTATTTATATATTACTTAGTGACCAAAGAAAAATATTTCCATAAACCCAACTAGAGGAGTCTTTGAGAAGCTCTTCATGAATTAAGGAGGAAAACCGAAGAGCAGAACAGTGCTCAATTGTAGGTATTTAAGGTGTTAACAAATGCAGATTTCTTTAGGTTGAATGAGTGAATTGCATTCCAATTCGTGTTTTATCTTCTCTAAATCTTCCTTGACGAGAGTTTTCCATGTGACAAAGCTATCCAACAGAATCGTGTTGTCGGCGTAAGATTCGAATCTTTTCGTCCCTTCCACACCCATAAACCAGTTAGTAAGACCAACATTTTTATGAGGGGAAGAGTATACCTTGTAACTGCCTGAGAAGACTAAGGACAAAGTGGGGTGGGGGGCAAATCGAGATTTGCTTTAGTCCCTCTAAAAAATAAAAATGCTTTTGTGATGGCAGGTGTACATAATACTTTGAAGGGTTCAACTAAGGTTTAATGTCCCAACAAAGAAAAAGAATTGCGAGCGTTGCCAAAACTAAACTTATATATAAACGGGAATTTAGGTCATAAGAAAATACAACATTATTTTATGATAATATATTTATCGACAATTAAATAATAACTAATATATACAACAGAACTCTACGAACACAATAAATGATGATGCAAAACGAACATGAGCATGAATATGTATGGCAACTTGCAATGGGGATGAAACTTCACAATATCACTTAGTGGTCGTATCCACTATAGTATCCTCCGTGTCCAAGGTCGATGGCTACGGTCTTGTGGACGGTGGCGGGATGGACAGCATGCCCACTTCTGATTACTTCAGCATTGAAGCCGTTGTGTTTATCAGCGGTGTACTTGACGGTTCTGATGGTACCATCGGGCTCAACGAGGGAGTATTGTCCTTTGACGCTATCGCCTTCGCGGTGTTCTTCTTGGCTTTTCTTGTCTCCAGTCTTCAGGTCTTCAACTCCGTACTTAAAGGCGTATTTAGCTGGAGCCTAATAAATCAATGTTAATACAACAACTTACTTATACAACTAATTTGTTCACTTACGTAGTAGTCTACGACGGCTTCTTTTGCGTAGGCAATAGGGGCGGCTTTGATGGCGATAGGGGCTGCTTTGAGAGCAATTGGCGCAGCAGCTACATAGTGTCCAGCTCCGCCATAACCTCCTAACGCCAATCCTCCGTGTCCTCCGTATGCTCCCAAGCCTAAGTTGACCGAAGCGTACGAAGATCCACCTTCGTGAATTGCATAAGCCGTTGCGGCTAGAACGGCTAGGAGTACCACCTGCAATTACAATAATAAAATAGTTTGTTCGGTTTAAACGAAAATAAAACTGTCTTACTTTGGAGAACATATTGCCTTTTTGCTTTTGAGAGCAGCCGTGCAAACTGACATCATTCGCAAAATGTATGCACTTTATATACCAACTCCTAACATTCACTTCGTTTAATTAATAAAAAAAGGATAAACTGCATGTGTTGCAACACTCTAATTGAAGAAAATATCTACTATTCGAAAGTGCTATACCAGTCCTGGACTTATCGATCTTAACTGGAGCAACTACATCGCAACTTCCTTATGATCGACTCTTAAGGATGTCCAATACGGATGTGTACACTAGAAATATTTTATGTGTTTCATTCTCTCTTTTTATTGAGGCGCGAAAATATTCCAATAAAATCTGTAGGATTTTTTTTTAATATTAAATAAAAACAAAAGTGAATAATTATTTGTATATTAATAGAGGTAAATTATTAATGTTTCTCGTCATAAGTTTTGTAGTTTTGGGGATGAACTGCGTGACCGATTCTGTGTACAACAGCGTTGAATCCATTGTGTTTATCAGCGGTGTAAACCACTTTTCTTATGGTACCATCAGCTTCGTGAAGGGAATATTCTCCTTTAACTACGTCTCCATCGCGAGTTTCGTGTTGATATTTGTAGTCTTTCGAGTGTGGATCTTCAACTCCATACTTAAAGTCGTATTTAGCTGGGGCGAAGTAATCAACATGCCCGTGGACATCACCATGATGATCGTCATGCCCATGGTGACCTCCAATTGTCACTGGCTTGGAACCGTGCACGTAATTATTCACGTTGATAAACGAAGTAGCTTGATGATCACCAGTCGCGATGGCAACCAAGAAGAAAATGGCGAATATCTTGGAGAACATTGCTGCTTATTGTAGAGGTTCTTGATTGTTTGAAACACAAATAAGTTATATTTAATTTATGTTTTCTGGTGGCTTATATACCTAAACAATACTGGTGTTAGACGTTTTTGTCGAAGAAATTTTCTTTAGAATTTGCATGCATGGATAAGCAATTAATTGCAGCTTACTTAAGTAACCCAATTTTTGGCACAGCTGATTAAACAAACAGTTTATAGAATTTAAAATGCAATTGTTAAACATTTTTTAAATGGAATTGCACTGTGCATATAGAATTGTAGTGAATTAAAAAAAACTGTATACGCTGCCTGAATGGACCTAGTTACTGCATGTTAATGAACACATACCAAATGCAGATATATTATTAGTAAAGGAAATTCAATTCGGAATTGCATCACACGAGCATTGCCGCAATATGAAGAAAAATTGCTTATGGGATGTAAACTCGATTAAGGAATATCCTACTGGACAAAAGATAAACACACACAGTGCAATAATGCAGACGATCTTCTCGAGTTAAGTAACCTGCCTTGAACTTGCTCGATGCAACGGCGGAACAAGTCTAGTCGAGTAACGGAGAACTTCATTGAGCTCATCTCCCGCAATGCCATCCTTGATATTGGCCCATTCATTCCAAAAACACCTGTTGAATCAGCGTCTGTTATATGTCATTAATAATGTCAAGTATCGTCCTTGTGGAAAACAGAGATTGGTTACAGTGATCAGGGCTGACCATTCGAACAAGCCATTTACAAACAAAATTGAAGCAAAGCCTATGGCTAGCTTAACGGGTGGTTTTCTTACAGCAAAAAAGATTATACTACATTAAAAAAAATTGCCAATTAATGAAGACGCGAAAATATATTTCTTATCTAAAAGTCACCCTAAGATGACATTTTATCGCATTTAACTTATTAATTACTTATAGAAAAAAAGTTGAGGTCGAATGTTAATTAAAAAAAGATGACTGTTTACAAGTTTATTGCAATTGAGCCAAACTAATACATACAACAGACTCCGACATCTCATGTTCTTAAGATAGAGTTCTTTTTGTACATCACAAAATGATCAAACTTCAATATTTTTCAGTTTGAGAGTGTCTTTGATCCAATCAACAAAAAGAGGCAAATTTACATAAACTCCTGGTACATCTTGTACACCGCATATATTTCGTACCCCCCAGGCTACCATCCCGGCTATATACACAGACTGACTGTCATATTCGCAAATCAACGGACTTCCTCCGTCTCCTCTGCAGGCGTCGTCATTGATGATGCCTCCGGCGCAAATAAACGAGTGGTCTAGGGTATTATTGCTCCCTGTTCCCCACACTGTTTTTCTCAATTTGGATTGACAATCGTTGTGCTCAACCAAGGGTAAATCTACCATCTGGGCAAATTTTTCTTCTTCTCCTTCTACTTGGTCCCAACCAACCACCCGGCATAGTTTTCCCGGAGTTAAAGAAAAGTCTTTTGGGGATAGGCAGATGCCACCAACGTTTTCGTCTAAATCGAACGGTGTCTCCAATACGATTATGGCTGTGTCATTCACTAATGACTTTGGATAGTATCGACTATGAAAAATGATTTCTTTTGCGAAGCGATCCTGACTGGATTCGTGCTTAATTTTTCCTGTATTGGAAGAAGACAATACTGATGTTCGTACTATAATTTCGTTTTTATTGATCGGTCCAGGCGAATGCCTAAAAAAATATATTATTTATCTTTATATTAGGATACTATCAAAGTCAATGAACTTACGTTTTTAGACAATGTGTAGCAGTTAAAATTGCCATTGGATGAATAATAGATCCCCAACATTTAAATTTATAATCATCTCCTGTTCTTAATAGTATTGCCACCAGCCACGGATATTCTCCCTTTTCTATAGTGCTAAGATTTTCTGGTACTTTGTGTTTACCGCATTTACTTTGCAGTGGTTCTTTCAAAGAACAACAAGTTGTTGAGGGATCTTCGCAAGAAGGACTTATGTTGGTCCTTCATTTAAAAAGTAACTTAGCAACATTATCATGATATTACATAGAGTACAGCTTACCTGAATCTGTCGACTTTAAATACTCCTCCAGTCCTAGATACGGTTCGATTAATGCAAACACCACTCGAAACGCAGATACAATCACCTGAGATGCCCTTCGGACACTCACAAAGCACGTCCTCCTCTTCCTCGCTGCTTTGACATAAGGACAATTGAAAGACAATTGCAAACAATAAAACATACAGAGATGTATTCATGGTTATTTAAAAGACTGAAATACGAAATCTTATCTCAACTTTTATTTTTCATATGGAAGGAAAGTCCAGGGTCATCTACGTTCTGAATGATATGTTAACTAAATGTTTATATTATTATAATCTGAAATCTTTGCATAGTATGGCAAAACAATTTATAAATAGGATGCAACAACGAGTTACAATACCTTTCACTATTGAGGGAATTACACGTGAGAGTATGATTTTTGGAAAATGGTTAGTTTGTGTCTTTTCATTTTCAAATTGAAACTTCTATCTTCTAGTTGGCACCACCAGAGCTCTGTCTTGTCTTTCTTTTGGAACATGGAATTCAGTATTACCAGTTTCTCGATGCCGAAAAACAAAAGTTTCCCGCCATAAAAATTGGGGCGTAAATCTGCAAAATGTAGACTCGGTTCGAAAAACTGCCACACTTGACTAGAAATTACTTCAGTCATTTGTTTACAATAAACCCTAGCTAGTTCATGCTACAGCAGGTGGCCACCCGTAGTGCATTAAATAATTTGTATGTCCCACAGCTATTAATTCACGAGTGTATCAGGAAAAAAATGTGTAATTGTTATTGTTTGATGTTTGTGCATTTGCAAAATTTACAAAATAAGTACATACTTTTATATAAATGTATCTATTACATTAAATATAGGAATATTTACAAAAATAAATATATTAACAGGTTAGTTCATTTATCTATAAGAGTTCCTCGAACTTTCTTCAACTCTTGTGCATTCTTCATTTCTAGCTTACGTTTGTTCATTCCTTTTCTTTCCAATTGCTTTTCTATGATACGAGCATTATTTGCGTAGCTGTCGGCGACTTCCCTCTGAAAACCAAAAATAAATTATACATTCTTACAAAATATGCAACAGTTCTATATTTACAGCTTCTATTTCATCTTCTTCTTCGTCGATTGTAGACACAGTGACAGAACTGAATTTGCCCATGTTTTTGGTGTGTTTCGTGACCATTATCTTCTTTGGTTTTTCGACGGCCACTTGATTGTAGATGTCGGTAATTGGCCCCTCATTTGTTGATTTAATCAATGATCCTTTGACAATAAAGCTGACGTGGCTAGCGGGATCGTGTTTATAATAAAGTAAGAGGCCACATTTTTTACATTTTAATCTGTGCTGCTTTTCAATACCTTCAGGCCTCTTTATGTAGACATTCTCGTCGGTATCGTGCATTATTTTGTGAGCGTGCTTAAGACTGTCCAAAACTCTTGCTCCGTCTCTTTTACGTAATGGTAATTTTTCGATGGAACAATCTAAATAAAAATGTATTTTATTGCAAGGATATAACAAATATAGTAAAGAGAGGTGCTTACCTAATATTAAGGACATTTGACCACACAAACAATAATATATGTGTAAAGGCTTCTCGTCTCCATATTCTTCTTGGTCCTTTGTGTCTGAACATGCTATACTTCTGGAAACAACTTTTGGCATTTTGACAACAGCTCGTTATTCAATTAAATTCTATTTGATATCTCCGTTAAACATAAACATAAATGTGTTATGTGAACATAACCTCCTAATGTAAATATGTCAAAAATGTCAAATCGTCGAAAGCCTCTTCTTATTGTTGACGTTTATGAAATTGCAAATCAGTCAGCCACTATCAAGTAAATAATGATGTTATTCGTCTCTTGACGATTACAGCTACATAAATTAAATTATGCCATTGCAATAGTTAAGTTAAAGATATATGTTCGTGAAACGTAAATTTTTTTATTTTATGTTTTCCTTTACTTATTTCAGTGAAACTATGTAGTAGAAATTGGGAAGAACAGTAGACGACAACAACCAGCTGTCAAATCTGACATGTTAGGCGGGGCAGGGTGAGGAAATTTTGTAAATAAAACAGTAAATAAATACAGTTATAGGATCTACCTCATTTTAAGTAAGATAACCATGGCTTTAAAAGAAGCAGCTGATAAGTATTTTAGTGAATTAAACCCAATGGCTTCAAGATTGTGCGATGACATAAACGAAACCAAAATGTTGTACGATAAATTATGGATGTCACTTACGGAGCAGGAAAAAGAACAGATATTAAATGAAAGCATAATAAAGCCTGAGCTTGTTTTGAAATATAACAACGGAGCAGAAGAACAGGTAGTAAACACCACGTACGCTACCAAGATGGTTATAGATGATCATTGCTCGTACCGAGATGAACATTCTGCTCCTTTTAGTTTTCGTACGAAAAGCCAAAGAGACTTAACAGTATTCGAAAGTGATAATAAAAAAATTGAAATTCATAAACCTGTAGAGGTTAATGTAATTAAGGTTCCTAAGGTACGCATTTACTACATTTAATTAATGTTAGTTTCGTTGATTCATTCGAAATTTTGTTACGCATGCGAAATAAAAACTTATTGTAAATTATTTGATTCTTAGGAAGAACCAAAAATGCCAGAAGAGACTCCCATGACCTCATCATTACCTAGGACTGGATTAGATTTATTAGATAACTGGTAATTTCAAAGGCATGGATTTTTATATCTAAGAAGCTTATTATATATCCAAAGATTTTACTAATGTATTAGTATAATTTATTGCTATTATTATTATTATAAAAATATAAGTTATTGTGTGTTATTTTAAAATATAATATTTAAATAAAGTATTATTTTATCTTGCATAAAACTTCTTAGTAGAAGATTAATTTATGAAGTGTTAACCAATATTAACAGCAATTACTGATTGATTGAATTTAAAATTTCTTAACTACCCAAGTGCTATGCTATGTGTACCATGATTTGAAATTGTTTTGTATTTGAGTTGCCGTACAAAAAAGTGAGAGTGAAAACGGGCAGTGCAGGTATATTATATTATACATGTCACTTATGTGTGTATGAAAACATTTGCTCACTTTCCTCGTTACTGCCACTAAAACAATATAAGTGGTGATCTCTTCCCTACTGATTTTGTAACTCCAACTTGAATATCTGTAGCAATATCCTGCAGGCAGCAAATTTGAATAAAAAATCACGAAATTACATAGAACGATTCAAAACCTTAATCAAAAATGTTAATTGGTATGATACAAAATTTGAAAAACCAACCAGATACCTTATATACAATCCTGAAAGTAGCAAAGAATACACAATTTTATGGAAAATACAAAGAACTAAAAGTAAAATACCATCTTGAAGTGGTCAAACCAAGAAAATAGTTAACTCTAGTTACATGTCTTTATTGATTACCACATAACAACAGTTATGAATAAATATCAAAGAAAGCACTAATCAAACATTTATAGTAAACAAAGGCTCGATGCATTTCTGCAAAACTCCTCTTCCATTGAACTTAAACTAAA
>JAUIMW010001942.1:0-11479 GCA_033557785.1 Enochrus cinctus | reverse complement strand
GAGTTAGGATTATGCATGTAATTTATTTGGAGATATGTATGACACATTTTATAAATTGTAGGGATTTAGCGAAATCACAAAATAATTTTGTTGTGAAAATTATGTTTACTGAATTCCATGAAACAGTAAAGGCGCAGTAACCCCCCTAGGCCATCTTCTTCAAGTGTCTTATTTTCTTCACCACTTACGTGATAAATTAAAACAACAAAAAAACTGATTTGTTAGTGCCAAACTACCATTTGTCCATGGCCAAGTTTTATGGGACGAGTATAATAAAAATTAAGATTTAAGTAATTATTTACACATTACAGAGGATATTTCTAAAATGTTCATTACGTTACGGAAAAAACAGGTGATTCGTTCGAGCTAATTTGAGAGCGTTTTGATATCATGAGAGATATGCATGTTATTGAATGCGTTCAGCTGTGGTCCGCTGAACGTGCTTAATATGACTATATTAAGACTGTTAAAGCCAACCCCTAAATCTATATCATCAGTTGTATCATCATCCGTTCACCAGGTCCCTAAATATAAAATGTAAATTTAATAAAATAAATGTGTTTTCTGTATTCAAAATCTGGTTTCATATCTACAGACCACCATTGCTGAATGCAATTATCTTATTTTGAAATAGTATTACATGTGAGCGGTCATCATCACTTTGTTGCTGCTTGAATTAGGTGTTACTAATTGCGACTGTAATCTATTTATAGCTAAAGCTAAACAGTACTCTAGAAATGTTCATTTCCTAACGCCTAATAGCATTTCCGCATGTTAATTAGTAAAATTGCATCCAAATGTAATTGATCCAAATTCGTTTAAATATTTATGTAAAAAGTTTAAAAAAATTACAAACTAAGAAACATGTAATTTTCCAACTCAAACCAGTAAAAGGCTGCCTACGAGCACAAAAAACAATAGTATGACGAAATTTAATACGGTGGCAGTGTTTCAGTGTTGTCAGCTGCAATATTCCTATGTCTGCTCTACGTTACCTTAACAAATTCTTAATTAAAAAATTTAATATGGAAGATGTAGGTGAGCGTTAGCGGATGTATATTGTCGTTAAATTTGTTATAACTGACTTTATGATTTTACTAAAACTTGTTTCGTCAGTTGTTACCTAGAAAATAATTGCTGCAAGAGTGACAAACTTTTCAAGATGTGACATAACTTTATACTTGTAATAGTTTCTTTTAAATCTTGACATATGGATTAGGATCTAACTATCGATTGCAATTGAGATAATCGTTTTAACTGGAGAGATGACGGTAATAAATTGAGCACTAACATGTGATTGTTATCTTGTATTTTCGCCTTGTTTATTTAATTGAGTTCCTATATAAACTAATATCATATACCGCACCAGAACCTCAATGTATCCCTCATAGACATGCATCAGTGCGTCGAAGTCGATCAGTTCTCACCCTACTAATTGAAAAAATAAGGCTATTAATGTTCGGTCCAACCGAAATGGAAACTCACAGTAACAAAGACCCAAAATTGAACCCTGTGGAACCCCAGTATTAACAATTTCAGAATTATATCGCTGAGATTACTATTTAATAAACTATAAGCACGAATGCCGTAGAAGAAAAAAGTTATCCCAATAAAATGTGGTCGATAATGTCAAAGGCTGATCTAAATTTGGCAACTACTTCATCGTCAATCAAGCAATAATAAACAATTATTATTTCTAATTTTCATCAGAATGTTGACTCTTTTAAATAATGTTATTGGTATATTCAATAATAATCAATACCCGGAAGTTATTGAAAAGCTATTGACGTTAAGAGATTAAATAATTTATACTTGTTGAAATACTCTCTTATCAAAGACTCGATGGTTTTTGATAAAATTGAAATTCGTCTAAAGTTTGCAATACCCGTGCTGTCAGACTTTTTGTGAATAGGTACCACTTTTAATTTCTTCAGCAGTGTTGGATAAGTGCATTTGGAAAGGCAGCAATCAACTTGCAATTCTTTTGCAAGCGCAAGTACTTTGTCGTGCTTTACTCATTTTTACTGATGCAGATATAGATCTATATTATATGTGTTGTTTATAGTAGCACGACAGATATATAACTTTATATTCATAGACGCTAAATTTAGACTGTTACAAGCTCCAAATTCTTCGTATCCTGTGCGACAACATCGTCTCTCAATTACGGGAATCATCATCTCTAGAAATGTCTCTTTGCGATCAATTAAAGTACCCAAATCTCGGAAACTTTCCTTTAAAGGAATTGGCACAAAAACCCGACGTCTATCGCAAGTTTTCTCAATTTCTTGACATTTAGGAGGTGCAACCAATAGATAATCTTCAAAGATTTCCAAGATCTTGCTGTAATCTCGTAATTACTTACCTCCACTAACTTCGTAAAGACAGCAGTTTTTGCCTTTTATCCTCCACACTGTCATAGAGCAATGAGCTATTTTATTATATATGGGACGTTTGGGTACATACAGTATAGACGCAATAACTACATTTGTTTTTGTCGAAATATTAAGTACAACACGAAATATCTCGAGAATATTATCCTAAATTTTCAAGTCGATCCGAAAAAAAGTTAGTAAAGTCTAGTTTGAAATACGTCAGTTGGTGATTACTTCTTGAATCAAGGTTTATTTGAGGTTATCCAAAGTATACAAAATTTATTAAAAAATGCCTAAAGATTCGAGAACTCAGTTTGCGGGCAGGGCTCGTACAAAAAATAGACCAAGGAAAAGGAGACAATCATTCAATTCTAAAAATCCTGAAATCCATGATGATTCCTTCACGAGTACGTCCGCAAAAAATTAAAAGGTGACTTTACCTTAGTTTTTTCAACACTCTCGCGTTTTGTGTGATTTTCAAACATTATTAAAATAAAGATGACGAAAAATTGTAATAGAAAATGCTCGAAATTCGGTTTGAGATTCAAAATTATGCTAGCATGTGATCCGAAATTTTTCCGAATTTGGATATCATTCAGGAAAAGTCTTGGATGTGCTTGTAAAATACCCTTACTGTAAATTATGTGAGTCTTGGAAAAAACCTGGCCTGGCAGCGAGCATGGGCTACGAACACTCTTTCATCATTCAAACACTGCAATATTTGTAAAGATCTCAGTAAGAATGAGCTTCTGGAGCGGTGTCATCTCAATTAAAAATAATAACGACAGCTTGAACCAGTTAATCTGGAAAATTACTCCAAAAATACTTCCTGTTGGTTCGAAGACCGTTAATATTGCTTTATTGGTCACTGCTCTCATTTTTAATGACGGAACATCAGCTTACGCATTTTCTGTCACACCAACACCAAAATCCTAACCAGACATGCATTTGAAATACTTTAAGTTTAAATTTACTTGTTTAGTAAAGTTTCTTTGCAAATCTGCAGTTCGCAGAGCGTCATTGAGAGTACTTACAGCTTGTGGATTTGGTTTTCTTTTAAATTTCGCCGTTTAGGTAGAACTTTTCATAATTAGTATTACACAATGTTTTACAATTTCCACGCGATAAGTTTTTAACTGCTCTTTGCATCGTGCACTTAGGAGACGCATTCGTTTGGTCAAGTTCCTTCAATTTTGCACATGTTTCTCTTTATTTAAGAATTCCCATTAGCAGGTTTATGACGAAGAGTTTCGATTATACCTAACGTAGTACACTTATTCTCAGTGTCAATTTAATCATTAACGATGTTTAAATTTTTTATATTTGAACTACTTGAAAAAGTTGAAGCAGATCTCTTCGATTTCTGTTGTGTTTGTACAAAATCAGACCTAATTTTAAGGGAATATTACGTGTAATTTTTCCAAACTTTCATAATTAATTTCTTAGACATTTGTGAGCCGATTTTGATCATTATAAGGCAAGTTCATGGCTGGTCATCGACTATAGAGTTTCACCTATTAGAGAAAGCCCATGTTATAATATTTAATTTTATTCTGGTGCTTGTTCTTCCTTTAAAAGAAAAATCTATGATAAATTATATAAAAAGAGTTTGCCTTATTTAGCGAGCATAGACAATTATAGGTAATTATAAAGAAAGGTTTATGAATGTTCGTATGATTACTAGATAGATAGATATTTTATTAATATATCATTGTACCCAGATTCAAAGTAGTAAAACATAAATTTCGAAGTGAAAATATGACATTAATGGTAGATTACACAATTTGTTAGAATAAAATGCAAGCTGAAACTATACGAACTTGTAGTTGATATTAGATAATAAAAAATTATGTGTATTCCACTGAAATAATTTTATATTAATAGCGTGTTCTGTTATAAATCATTCATATACATTTTCGTTTTTAGTTCCAAAAGGACGGTGAAATTATACAATATTTCATTGGATAAATACAGTCTATATCGTTCCACATTTTAAAACAATATAAGATCAAAAAAATTAAGTATGTATTACAATACAAACAGTATAAATAATTAATAATATTAGTGAAAACAATCTTTACGTTGTAAATATGTCAATAGTTTTTTTAATAACGGTATTGATGCTAACGTCTGATATACACATATTAGGAAAAATACATAAACTCAAAGTAGTTTAACCAAACAAAACACTTCTAAATAGTACTATAGCAAAGTATTTACTCTAAATAAACTTGTTATATGTATAATTATATCATTTAATGATGTCAGATTAAATTATTTTAAAAGCACACGTATCTGTTACCTTAATAAAAATTGCTTTATAGTGATAGATATAGAATATAGCTGTCAACAAAGTTAATTTTTCACTTTGAGAGATTAATATAATCCCTCTAGATATTTATCTTGGTTCAAAATTAACTGCACAATAACTTGTAATATGAATGAAAATACGAACGTGGCCTGGTGTCACACCACGCTTATTTAAAAATATTTCAAGAATTTTCTGCATATTAAATATTTAAAGAGACAAAGGCCCCGTCCAAAGTGAGCGTAGGTTTCAGATATATATTTAACATTTAAAATCAAAAGGCCAAGGGCAGGCTTTCCTTAATTGGCTTAGACTACGAGCATCCAATTGTGTTGGGCTAAATGGAACCGTCGTTTGACTAAAATTACAACATTTTAGCAAATCTTTTTGTTGGAATATGTATGTGAAAGAAGCTCTTGCACAACAAGTTTATTGAAGAATTAAAATCTAAATCACGCATTAGTGCGTGATATCTAAATTTATTCAAACTTACACAAAAATGTTGCTTTTCCGCCACATAATAACAAGACGGCCATGAATGTAGGCAATGTGATAGAGTTAAAGTAGCAGCTAAATATATTATTGCAATTTCTAAGCAGTTAATTTCATTTTAAATACTGGCCATCGAAAAAGTATATTGTGCTACACAATTTACCTGTATACATTCTAGGAAATATCAATATGTCGCAAGATAATATTAACACATGTGACATTTCGGTTGCAATTTATGTGGCAATTATTTGGTAATAATTTGCAATCGCTATACATTAAATGTTGGTTCAATTGTTGGCATGGTACAATGTGCACTAAACTATAAATAATTAATATAAGTTCTGTAACGACTATATAATATTTTGAGATTCTGGGACGATGTGAGACGACTACTTGTGTAATTTATTAAAAAACAAATATTTTTTTAAATTAATTTAATTGCCAAGAATAAAACACACAATGGAAGCAGTTCAAAATATTTTAAAATCGAGTTCCAACTAATCCCTCAACATAATAAAATTCATAACTTTTCAGTTTTATTTTAAAAATGAAAGCATAAATTGCATTATGCAAATCTGTCCAAGTTTCTCTTTTAATATCTCAGAATTTAATCTAAAAGCGGTTTTAAAACGCAAGCTTTTCTTTTCTAGCAATTATGCAAATAATAGTCAATTTATTGAGTGCAACTAATTTTAGCGTTATTTTTTGCTGAGAAATGGCAAACGTCTGCACCAAATACCATAGTTATGTTTTGCAACGCACCAAGTAAATTTAAACGGATTACCGCTTGAATGCCTCTCAGAGGGAATTGCCTTGATTGTCAAAAATTACATTAGATTTTAGCGTAGTACTACCACTTTCAACGTAACAGGAAAGTTGGCGTTTCTGTGCATTACTAGCAAAGTAATTAAATTACTTAAAATACTTGTATGAAAATCTCATATGTTAATATATACTATCGATTAGAGACAAAAGTACATGGTATCGTATTTTAAATCAATATACGTGTGACATCAATATATTTCTTTTTAGGGCGTTACTATGATATCGTTATTCGTTTTCAAGGAAGGGCGTTATCGAATATATAATTAGTAAATATTACATCCCAAAATTACTAATGGTGCCAAAAAGGTTTGAAACACGTATGTACGTACGCATTTGAGGAGATATAAATAAGCTCGCTTTTTTTTGATTCAAAATAGATAAATAAGTACTCAAATTAAAACCTAATATAATATACATTACTGGAAATTAATAAAATTTAAGATAAGGCATATTTTTCAACACTTTCATTTTTTAGTGTGACCTATTATACAATCGTAAATATTAAATACATAATTCAAGGAAAACAGTTTTGTAACTTCTGAAAAAAACAATTTTTCTAAATAGATCCGGCTAGCGACAAGACTAATAATTTCATTATGACTTTATTAATTTAAAAATATCTTGTTATCACTCCACGAGCATTCGACGCCTACCAACTTCACGGTTTTCACTATTTTAATTGTTTTTAATAATAAATTTTAAAACATAAAGGCAATACAAAATAATGCAAAAATAATTAATACCAAGAGACCGCATATAACGCCCTCTCATTGTTAAATATTAATTTCACGCCATTTTGAAATACCCATTAACTTGAGTTACGTAAAAAATAAAATAAACACTGCAAAAAAATTTAAAATTCTTTAAATTTTAATTAAATTCAGTGGCTTTGGCGTCACTGGAGTGCATCGCTCTTTTGAAACATATGGAATGTTAAACTTGACCTTATAAAGCATTTAAAATGAAATACATTTTTTTCCATCAGCGCGTGATATTTATTTCTTTATCGGTTCATTCATAAATTTGTTATTATTCAGAAAAATAAAAAAGGTCAATATTTTTGACCTCAATTTTCATTCATGAAATATTCTGGCAATACAAAAAAACTAGTCCTTGCCATTTTTTTGAATTATCAAAAAAGTTCCTCTATCATATGATTTAATAAAGTCTCCAGTGGTGCATTAAAAAAATAAAATATTCCTAGTCTCAAGAGTTACGTCTATTATTATATTTAAATTGTGCTTAAACTTTCAGAGCTCGTATTAATAGGAAACTATTAAAAAATATAATATAAACTAATAGAGTAATTTATGTATGCGTACGCCGTTGCCATACATAAAATTTGTAACAATGTGTTAGTAGGAATAGCAAACTTAGAAAATAACATATATAAACTAATTCCGAAAAAGCAAAACTTGATTTGTTTAGCTGCTCCCACACTGTCAGGAAATCTAGGTCATGGACGATTGGGACATATGAATGTGAAAAATTTAACTAAATTATGATTTGGTAGATGTACTAAAATACACAGGGCCAGCAATCGATCAGAAACAAAACTTTAAAATATGTTGTGAAGACAAAAAATTTTTCCTAAAATGGAGGTCCAAAATATTTCATAACATTCATAAATGATTATAGCAGGATGTGCTTTATACACTTTATGACTAAAACTTTTAAGAATCTGAAAAACAAACTCCTAAAAGATTAAAATTTTATGAACAGACAATGGAGGAGAACAATTTGTTTAAGAAATTTCTACAGAACAATGGAATAATACGTTAGAAAACAAATAGTCATACTCTTGAGCAAAATGGTATGGCCGAAACAGTATAGTAGAAAAAGCTAAAAAAAACTTTGATAAAAACCTAGAACATTTTTTTTAGGCCGAAGATAGTAGCAAAGACTACTTGAGTATTGGTTTGGTAGAAAACCGAATATAAGCCATTTAAAGATTTTTGGTAGCACATAAATGGTGCATGTTCTTCAAGCGAATTGACAACAATGGGACAAAAAGGCAATAAAGCAAATTCTAGTCAGTTACAATGAAACAACAAAAGGTTACAGACTGTATAATCCCAATGCGAAGAAAATAATCACCAGTCGTGACGTGATTGTAAGGGACATTGAGGAAGAATTGAAGTCATTTGAGGAAAACAACGCCTGACAAGAAAATTTTGTCTCCAGTAGTCGACGTACTACGCTGAGACTATTATTTGCTGCCAGTAAAACTGGATTTGGATATAAGACATTTTGATGTAAAAACTACCTTCTTAAATGGTTTCTTGTAGGTACTGATTAGAGCAACAGTTAAATAGGCCGAAAATCATATAGCGGATATATTTTTAAGTTCTACAATTTTCATAGAAAAGTAAAAAACAAAAAACTGTTGCGATATAGAGCACTGAAGCAGAATATAAGACAATCTCTGAGGCAGCTAAGGAAGCTATCTATTTAAAGAATTTGTTAAGAGAGTTAACTGAATGCTGTTTTAATGACAATCAAAGTGCCATAAATTTATCGGTAAATCATTTATATCATAAGTGAACCAAACCTATTGAAATAAGACATCATTTTATTAGAGAAGCTGTAGTTAAAAAAAAGATTATTAAGAATTATCTATCAACAAACGGGATGCCAGCTTACATTTTGAAAAAGGGAAGATAAACTTCTTAGTCTTTTTAAGTTTTTAGGTGTTTGTAATTATAAAGTTTCAGGATGACTGCTAGCTTTTAGTAAGTGGGGGTGTTGAAAAATATACTGTACTAATAGAGTCAACTATGAATGCTTTGGCCTTTGCCATACATGTATTTTTGTTTATAATGAAAAATAAAAATTAATTAATGGGATAATATAAAAACTTATACCACGTACCACGTTAAATTTATGAAGACTTTAAAAAATTATTATCTATTCTGTATTAACACTTAGATGATAAGAAAAACGTTACAAGAATCAAATCGACTCTATCGCCAATTTCTATAAATATAATTCGATGTAATTTTTTACGAATTGCGTTTGAAAAATGTATCACGTTGTATTCACCGAGAAACAAACATCCTCCGTTACTGCTCAATGCATCTATAAGTTGGGCAAAAATACGCACGAGTTCGCATTTTTATCTTCTAGAAAATGCCTCATTCAAAGTTATCTTGTTCAATTATTGATAAAAATATTATTTATTGGAAATACCGGTCAGTAATTGTTTGGTTTCCGTACTCAGCAATAAAAAAATTATTTATATAGCAAATAACGTTTTATATACATGGAAATTGCTTATTTCATCTTTATTGTGAGTGTTAAAATTGCCATAGTGAACATATGAATTAAATTCTACATTCTTTGGTGTGCTAAATTGGTAAATTAGTATTTCCAATGGTAAATCAAAGACAACAAAATGAATGCCGCAAAGTTGCCTCTTAACATGACAATAGGCATGGCGTATTCAACATCAATCATAGAATTATTCTATTTACCCACGTTATTTTCATTCACCTGTCTTTTCAGGATTATAATTAATTTTTTTTTGTTTTCAATTAAATTAACTAGGTTTATACAAAAGTTATTCATGTGTGTTGAGCCCATGCTTTATAATTAACCATTTTGCAGCAACTACAAGTTTTGATTCCAATTTTTGCTTGTAAAATTATTTTTTGATAATTTTTTGCAGCGCACATCATGGCTAACAGTAAAAATAATATAAAACATTTAATGCTTAAATTATTCAAGAAATGTGTTCGCTAAATTAAGAGACAATGAATATAACGCCAACTCTGTATTTTCACTTTGATAAAAAATTAATTTTTAGTTTGATTGTGTACTCTTGAATTTCATGTAATTTTTCGTACTTAATCGTGAATTGTGTCGCAACTTTTTGTTTGGTTATTGGTAAGGCAATCAATACAATTTTGTTATAATTGTTATTAAATTTACAGACATGTCAGATTTATATTAATCAACAGTTAGGTTGTAGGTGGTTTTATTGTTTTAAATATTTTTATATTGCAACATATCGAATATATAAGAATCTAAATTTTGGACATTTTTATATATTGTTTGTATAAAACGACATTTATATTTAAAAAAAAGTATGTACGTTATAAAGTGTCTATGCACGCACGTGAGCTTTATATTATGTTATGGAAATTAAAAAAGAGGCATTAATAAGAAGCTAGATTAAGCTTTAATTTTATTGAAGAAGCAAAAGTATTTAAAAAATTATAAATTAAAAAAAGTAATTTAAAAATTTACGTCTTTAACTTAATAATGTTTCATTTATCTGATATGGCGTTTAAAGGCAATAAATTTAAAACTTTAACATTATTTTTGCATTCGCCTATAGAAATCATGTTAAATCAAGGTATAGTAAAATTCAAATAAAATTTTATGCTACAGACTTAGGTCTATTCATAAAGTGACGGCCTATTTTACGTTTGATATATTTGTCCCTTAAGTTACACACGACGGCGCCGACTACGTCCAGAAATATTTGTCTTTACCGTGCTTGTAATTTGATTCATTGTTAAAAAGGGATAATCCTGTTGTACATTCTATTGTACACTCTCTATTGATAGACCGGTGTGCCGATTACGAGTTGCTTTAAACATCACTATTTATATTGCCAAGTTATCTATTTAAAAATATCCGAATTATCTATGCACGTTACCCTTACTATATTGGGTTGTGATGCAAATAATAACATTCATAGTATTTAAAAAGAAAACATTAACAATATAATGAACTATCGGCCACGAATAAATATTATTTTGTTTATATTTAGTTTTCTCACCTTGAAGGAAGCAATTTGATTCTCCTACAACAATAACTTCACACATGAACATTTGTTGAGGACCAATGATTTCTAGTGTGTCTTTGCACTGAACCACATGCAGTTGGCGAAATGGAAAGTATCTAAATTTATCATGTTATCAAGTAAAGTAAACCTCATATTCATGGTATCAATTAAGCTGGTGATGTAGTAAACATGTAACACTTTTTTCAATGAAGGTAGTCGCGTTGACTGTGGTCTGTCCGAGTTGATTTCACTCCATGTTTATTATTTTATTTATAGAAATATTTCTCTTAGCACTTACGTCTTTATAGTTCATTAAAATTGTAGACGCCCAATTGTAATAATGGTTATTGACGTAGAATACGTTTTCCTCTGCTTAAGGTCGGCATGGGCATAATTGTTTTGTCGAATGTCACAGTGGAGACGTGACTTTACGCTTTTGAATTTTTAGGATTAGCAAACATTGCTTGAAAAATATAGAAAATATTTAATTTTTAAAAATGTTTCTGTTTTTACTGTAGTTTTCATAGATCTTTATCTAAATTAGATTAATGTTTGCCTTCAAGTTATTTACCATCAATTATTTGTATTATGATAATGCTGTATGTTGTATAGTACAGGGAGCCAATGCTAGAAAAAGGTACTGTATATAGGGCTACCATATTTAATTATATATATATATATACATAT
>JAUIMW010001941.1:0-11482 GCA_033557785.1 Enochrus cinctus | reverse complement strand
TTTTTACTAATGTTACTTTATTAGGAAAGCCGTATTTTTGCCAAAAATTCAAACTGTTTAACAATGCTAATGCGAAACATCAGTGGACACAACGTTGCAAAAATTGAATTAAAATAATTTTTTATAGAAAAAAATAGTTTGATTTTTAAAATTTTTTTGTTCTTTTAAATGCGTGCAGCAACTCAAAGTTTTGGTGCTTGTGCTGATGTTTTTAATACTTTTTTTTCTAATTATGTTAAGTCTAAGTTTGCAGCTTCCCCAATAAGGTGTGCAGAAATGTTTTGGAAAAAAAATCCTCTCCTTTTTTAAGAATAATTAAGTGTGGAAAAGGTACCAAGGGTGAGCAGTGAAAAGCAAGAAACAATGAATATTTAAGGTGAAAAGGAAGGACATATTTCTGAAAATTGATAAGCCGTTTAGAAATAAAGAAGATTAACTTATAATAATGCCCAATAGCAATTGAATAATTGAGCAAAGTCATAAGAACGTGGAGAAAAGTGTGCTATCGTGTATATCATTACATAATAGTCTGTTCAAATATTAGTAAAAAAATGGAAAGAGAAATTGGAGAAGTAGAAACCACTTTCCTGAACATCGATTCTAAACAGGAATATTTTTCAGATATTGTATTGGAAGAAAGTGATGTTGAACAAGAAGCTCGACCCAGCAAATGGCAAAGGCCAATGTTCTGTTGGACTTCCAATCCATCATTTTCTGGTGCCTGCAGCTTCTCAGTTTGTTGCCTCGAGGCACAAAACTCAACTAAACATTATTAAACTGGGAGACCGATTTGGTCTTTATTTTACAGGAAAATTATTTTTACTTTTCAGTCTCCAGAAAAAAAAATAGGTTCGTGAAGCACACACTATATATGAAGCAAAGCCTTTCAGAATAAAGTAGCGAGGGGCCACAGGCCCCGAGGCAGCGAGCAGCAAAACTGCGAGTGCGAGACCTCGATACATAGAACACAAGCTGTATATAAATCGAAGGACTGTTAAGTTCGTTTAGGAATTTAGGAAGATTATTAAGCTGGTAAACTAGTTTGAGCTAAGAAATGAAGGAGAGTAAACAAATAATGATAAAAGACAATAAAGCTCAATAGCAATTGAATAAATGAGCAGAGACATAAGAACTAAAAAAATGGTAAAGCTCCTGGATCCTTGTACATTTATCAGAGATGTTCAATGATAAATACAGTGTTTTTAGAAGAGACCAAACAACCTTGAATCACACTCTTCAGATAGATTTATACTTTATGGAAATTCAAGATTCAACACAGAAAATAAAGAAAACTTCTGAAATATAGTAATATTGATGATGAAAGAAGCCGCGTCTCAGCTTAGAAGCCGTGAGGTGATGGAATGCTTTATATCTTATAGAAGATATTATAGGCGAGAAATTCATAATGCTAAAGTAAAGCAAGTAATGTGTAAGTTGAAAAGTTCAACAAATATAATGAGTACTGTATGGAGGATCATCAATTTTTTAGAAGGGTAGAAATGAAGACACAGAGTATCCTCCAATAGGTGCTGAGAACCTGAACCAATTCTTTGTGTTAGTGGGATTGGATATTAATACTAAATTGGATGAGCGTGGCACTATGAGATTAGAAGAGTAGCTCACGACTTCCAGCGTCCCACAGGGAAGCATATTGGGTCCAATTATTTTTCTGGTGTAAGTGAATGATCTACCCAAGTGTTTTCCCCAAGACATACTGGTTGTGCAGTTTGCAGATGACACTACTTTGATGTACAAACCGAAACTTCTGCTGATAGTGTACTGGCTAGAGCTGAGGAATTGTTTTGAGCGAATGGTCTGGCACTTAATAAAGAAAAAAATCAAATAGTGAGATTCACTTCAAATAGAGGAGTGTCCTTGGAACATGTGAAACTATTGGGAGTTTGCTTTGACCCCGGCTTCTCCTGAAATGTCCACATTGACAGTTTGTGACAAGCCAGTATTTGCTATAAGTAAAATTAGAGAGGTCTCAAATAAATACACTACTAGATTAACATACTTTCAACTGTTCCATAGCAGGCTCTAGTATGGAACGAATGTTTGGGTTTCTGCAACAGACATATATGCGAGATGAGTATTCCGTCTATAATCTGTTGCCTCCTAAAATTAAGGACCTGCCCAAGGGAAAATTTAAGAAGACAGTTCACAAACTTCTCCAGTGGTTCTATGATGTGGAGTTTATTCAACATGTGAAAGCTCATGCCATAATGTAAATGCATCTGTGTGATATGAATGTATAATATCTGTTAATATTGCTGACTAGTTTGTGCATTAGTACGTGAAACGAAACCTTTCAAAACAAAGTAGCGAGGGGCAGCAGGCCCCGAGGCGGCGAGCAGCGAAGCTGCGAGCGTCAAGAGCTTGATGACTGCTTCAATGTCTATAAGTTATATGTTCCAGCTTTATTTCAGTCTCTGAAGAAAGTATAGGTTTGTGGAACATATGCTGTATATGAAGTGAAAGACTGTTAAGTTCATTGCTTTAGGGCCAAAAATTTAGGAACATTATTAAGCTGGTAAACCGGTTTGAGCTAAGAAATGAAGAAGAGTAAACAAATAATGACAGAAGACAATAAAGTTCAATAGCAATTGAATAAATGGTCGAAGACATTTATCAGAGATGTTCAATGATATCTACAGTGTTTTTAGAAAAGACCAAATAACCTTGAATCACACTCTTCAGATAGATTTATACTTTATGGAGATTCAAACATTAAACTAGAAAATACTATATGAGAATATTTAGCCTAGTCTATGGAAAACATTAATAGAAGAAGACAGCATCTAACTGTTAGAAGATTCAACACAGAAAATAAAGAAAACTTCTGAGATATAGTAAAGGCGTCCCACAAGGAAGCATGTTGGGTCCAATTTTTTTCTGGTGTATGTAAATGATCTACCCAAGTGTTTTCCCCAAGAATATCTTACAGAAGATATTATAGGCGGAAAATTCATAATGCTAAAGCAAAGCAAGTAATGTGCAAGAGGTGGTGAATAAGATACTGAATGATCTGGAAAATCCCCTCACAGGGGAGCATATTGGAGCCAATTATTTTTCTGGTGTATGTGAATGATCTGCCCAAGTGTTTTCCCCAAGACATACTGGTTGTGCAGTTTGCAGATGACACTACTTTGGTGTACAATGCAGAACTTTCTGTGTACTGGCTAGGAGTGAGGAATGGTTTTGTGCGAATGGTCTAGCAGTTAATAAAGAAAAAAATCAGATGGTGAGGTTCACTTCAAAAAGAGTGTCCTCGGAACTTGTGAGACTTGTGGGAGTTTGCATTGATGTGTTGCCACGTGTCGATGTCAAGGGCAGTATTTGCTCTAAGTAAAATTAGAAAGGTCTCAAATGAATACACTCAAAATTGACATATTTTGGACTGTTCCATAGCAGACTTCAGAATGGAACAATTGTGTGGAGTTCTGCAGCTGAGACGAGTATACCGCCTTCAAAAAATGACTATGTGAGACTGTCACTCCTGGAATATTCGCATTGACAGTTTGCGTGGTACGTGGTCGAGAGCAGTATTTGTTATAAGTAAAATTAGAAAGGTTTCAAATGAATACACTGTGAGATTGACATACTTTGAACTGTTCCATAGCAGGCTCCAGTGTGGAACGATTGTGTGGGTTTCTGCAGCAGAGATATATGTAAAACAAGTATTCCACCTATAATTTGTGGCCTCCTGAAATTAAGGACCAGACCAAGGAAAAATTTAGGAACACGGCACACAACCTTCCCCAAAGGGAGTGTTTCTATGAAGTGGAGGAGTTTATTCGACATATGAAAGATCATGTCAACTAATGTAAATATATGTGTGTGATATTAATGAATTATGTTTGTTAAATTTGGTGACGAGCGTCGAGAGCTTGATGAATTAAAGAGGACTGCTTCAATGTCCCTAAGTTATTTGTTTCAGCTTTATTTCAGTCTCTGAAGAAACATGCAGTATATGAGTACATGTGTTTATAGAAGAGACCAAACAACCTTGAATCACACTCTTCAGATAGATTTATACTTAAAAGAATATATGAGGATATTGAGCCTGGCCCATGGGTCAATTGCTGATGCTACTAATGAAAAACATTAATAGAAAAAGACAGCATCTGGCTATTAGAAGATTCAACACAGAATAAAACTCAGAGATATACTAAATGATATTAACAATAATCACTTTGATGATTATTAGGATGAATTCCTCACATGATTTAGTGATACATCCTCTAATTATTAATAGCCGAAAAACAAATAGAAGTAAACCTCTGTTTACAAAAGACCATCAAGCTATGAGAGAAACTATATTGATGATGAAAGAAGCTGCTTCTCGGTTTGAAAGTTGTGAGGTGATGGAGTACTTCATGTCTTCAAGAAGATATTATAGGCTACTGCGCATGCCGACTTTATTATCTGTTGTCTCCTGAAATTAAGGGCCTGACAAAGAGAAAATTTATGAACATAGTACACAAACTTGAAGGAGTGTTTCTATTATGTAGAGGAGTTTATTCAACATATGAAAAATCATACCATAATGTAAATGCATCTGTGTGATATGAATGTATTATGTTTGTTAACATTGCTGACTAGTTTGTAAGTGTATTTACATTGTACATGAAACGAAGCCTTTCAAAACAAAGTAGCGAGGGGCCGCAGGCCTCAAGGCGGCGAGCAGTGGACCTGCGAGCGTCAAGTGCTTGATGTTAAAGAGGACTGCTTTAATGTCCTTAAGTGATTTGAACTTTATTTCAGTCATTGGAAAAAGTACAGGTTCGTGGAACACACACTGTATAAGAATCGAAGGACTGCTAAGTTCGTTGTTTTAGGGCCAAAAATTTAGGAACATTATTAAGCTGGTAAACCGGTTTTTGCTAAGAAATAAAGAAGAGTAAATAAATAATGATAGAAGACAATAAAGCTCAATAGCAATTGAATAAATGAGCGAAGACATAAGAACTAAGAAATAGTAAAGCTCCTAGATCTGTGTACATTTATCAGAGATTTTATATAACTACAGTGTTTTTAGAAAAGACCAAACAACCTTGAATCACACTTTTCAGATAGTTTTATGCTTTATGAGTAATGCGCAAGTTCAACAAATATAATGAGTACTGCATGGAGGATCATCAATTTTTGAGAAGGGTAGAAATGAAGATAGAGAGTATCCTCGAATAGGTGCTGAGAACCTGAACAAATTCTTTGTGTTAATGGGGTCGGATATTAATACTAAATTGGATGAGTGTGGCACTATGGGCTTAGAAGAGTAGCTCACGACTTTCCGCGTCCCACAAGGAAGCATATTGGATTATTTCTGGTGATAAATTAAGGACCTGGCCAAGGGAAAATTTAAGAACACGGTACACAAACTTCTCCACAGGGAGTATTTCTATGATGTGGAGGAGTTTATTCAATATATAAAAGATCATGTCCACTATGTAAATGTATCTGTGTAATATGAATTATGTTTGTTAATATTGCTGACTTGTTTGTAAATGTATGTACATTTTTTGAACCAAATAAATATTGATAACGAGTACTAGAAAAAGTATAGGTTTGTGAAGCACACTGCGAGCGTCTAGAGCTGGATGCTAACAAGGACTGCTTCAATGTGCCTAAGATAATTGTTTCAGCTTAATTTTGGTCTCTGGAAAAAGTATAGGTTTGTGGAACACACACTTTATATGAATCGAAGGCTTCGTCCTTACAAGGACTGTTAAGTTCGTTGTCTTAGGGTCAAAAGTTTAGGAACATTATTAAGTTAGTAAACCAGTTTGAAATGTACTGTAAATGAAGTGAAGTCTTTCAGAATAAATAGCAAGGGGCCACAGGCCCAGAGGCGACGAGCTTAGAAGATTTGATGCTTTGATGAAAAAAAAAAACAGAGGCAATCTTGCTTAGTAACCGGAAGAAATGTGCTATCGTGTGGACCTTGGCACCAGTGGCATAACTAAAATTGTGTGAATTGGTGCAACAAAAGTCATCAATTTCGTCAAATTTAGACACATTTCCAGAAGAAACTTTATTTAAGAAATTTATGATGGAATATCAAGATGATATTTCTGACTCATTTTCTTATCGATTAATATAAGAAAATTACATCCATAAGTGAACTTGCTTATTTGTTAATTATAAAGTACTCAGCATTGTTATCTATGTTTCCTGCATTTTATTTTTAACAATTCTGCAACTGTTAACAGTTCTAAAAGACTGTTTCCAACTTAGAAGTTAATGAAAAACTATTTAAGAAGTACTACGTCATAAGAACACTTTTCCGGCTTGACAGTTTTGTCAATTGAATAAGATCGAGCAAGGAAAATTCACACAAAAGAAATGGTCCACCTTTTTGCAGAGGTAAAAGCAAGAAAAAAATTATTATAACTGGGTAAGTTATTACTAAACATACATTATGTATGACTAAATTCAATCAAGCAAGTATTATTATTTTAGTCGTAAACAGAATAACATTTTCCGGGGCCCATTTTATATCTCGCACCAGGGCCCAGTCACCTGTAGTTACCCCAGTGCCTGTCAGAGCAGAATTGGAAAGAACTCTAAAACATTGGGTTTTCTTCCTGGATAGAGAGCTGAAGTTCACGGAATAATTGAAATACCTTGTCCCGGAAGAATCCTGCTGGGCACTGGCAGCCTATAAATTGCAAAATCAGCAAATTCTGGATTCCATGCTGTTATATGGAGTGTTTCAGAATAAATTGGAGGCCACAAGGCGGCAAGCATCAAAACTGCAAGCATTAAAGATTTGATATCATGATTAGATTTAGTACTGTTTGATTTCTGAATAGGGTTGTGTCAGTTGCATACAGAGATAACATGACCCTCATTGTGGCGGCAAAAGAAGAAAAGAACCTTGTCAGAAACGCAGAGGAAGCCACAGACATTGTCAATCGATGGATGTTTGGCAAATAGCTAAAGCTAGCCCCAGAACAAACAGAGGCAAACATGCTTAGTGACTGGAAGAAACATGGTGCTATCGTCTTTCAGGCGGGCCCTGTCACACTAGAACTATGTGAAATACGTTGGAAAATTTTTTATATTTCTTACTGTAGCTTCAGTCTTAATCTTAGCACAAAGTAGTAAAATAAAATGTACTGTAATAAAAACGAAGAATAAATTAGCAAGGAGTCGCAAATTCCCCAGCAAAGACTGTGAATGGCGGTCACAACACATCATCCCAACAATTTCATTAGGCCATTTCTCTTAGAAGAGACTACAGCAAGAGTGCAAGGAGCGTGTGCATGTGTTATTAAATAATGCTATAGTCCAGATAAAAAAAGGGACCTCCGTCTAGGAAATGACACCAACTGATCAAAACAGAGCTCTGGAAAAGGAAAGGAAGGCAGCATCACAACCTGTGCAGTGCTCTCAGGTTAATCAGGAGGGGAAACTGAGGCTTGAGACAGGGCCAGAAAATAAAAACAAAGAAGAATCCATGGATAAAAGCTTGAAAGAAAAAAATCAAGGTGTAAGAAGAACTTGTTCCAAAAAAGAATAACGGGAGAAGAAGAGGAAAGCACCTGAAAATAAAATAAGATGGAAAAATTCAAAGAAAATAGTGATGCAGGCAGGGAACCGAGGCACCAAAATGGTGCATACTGGACGCCTGCAGAAACTAGACAGCCTACAGGGTTTGCAAGCAAAAAAGCAAAACCGAACTTGAAGATGAGCAGGCTTAAGAAACTTAGCAATATCTCAGCGGCTTTCCAAAGTCAAGACAGGCAAAATGATGGTTACAACATAATTGCAAGCTGCGTCAACCAGCTTTAACTAGCCGATAAATTGCTCTATTACGCCTTCTAGTTCCATAAATTAATGTCATCACAGTAGGACATTAAGACTCAAGTATTATCTGACAACCAAAGACAATACTTAGATTTACATGCCCAGGCATTGGATTAGGGAAAGCCTCCCAGAATGGGTGGTACTAAGGAAATCAAATACTCAGGGTGAACCAAAATCCAGCCTGGAAATGGGCAACAGTTTTTCCAGTATCAAGCTGAAGCATTTAGGAAATAATCCTCGACTGGTTCAAATAAGGACAGTGAAGGGCCTGACTATAGCAGTACTAGAAACTAATACATTACAACTCACTAGTACAATGAGCAAATGAAAGGATGGAAGATTGAAGAGCTCCAGAACCGGAAGCTAATGAAGACTATAAGCTAATTAGCCTCATGAGCCACCTCCTCAAATTGTTTCTGGAAATAATCCACAAACCAATATATAACAAATGCGAGGAAAATATATCCAATACACAATTTGGGTTCAGAGAAGTATTGGGAACTAGGGAGGCATTATTCGCATTTCAAGTTTTGTTCTACCGAGATCTAGGAGATCTTTTTAAGAGTAGAGACCCTAATTTGCACACCAAACTAAGACTCCTTAAATGTTATGTCTGGCCTATGCTCTTACATGGTGCCGAGTCCTGGACCTTAACAATAGAAACTTGAAGCCTTTAAGATGTGGTTGTACAGGCGAATTCTTAGTATTTCCTGGGTTGTAAACTATCTCAGAGCATTTCAATCCCTTCTTCTATGCAATTTAAGAACAAACTTCTAGACACTCCCCAAGGTATTGTGATAGGATTTTCCGAATTTTTCCAAACTGTTTATCACCCAGTAGGCTTTTGATTCCATCAACTATGAGATCCTGATCAGGAACTCTGTTGCTTTGGTTTTTCAGATAACCTATGTCGTTTATTCTCCTCTTCTAGTTTCTGTCCCTCTTCAGGAGTTCCCCAGGGATATATTCTTGGTCCGCTGTTGTTTTTAATCTTCATCAATGATATTTGCTCTGTGTTCTAAAAGAATGTTTCCTACTTAGAAATTAATGAAAAACTATTTAAGAAGTACTATGTCATAAGAACGTTTTTCCGGCTTGAAGAAAATTCACACAAAAGAAATGGTCCACCCTTTTGTAGAGGCAAAAGCAGGAAGAAAATTATTGTAACTGGGTAAGTTATTACTAAACATAAATTATCTATGACTAGATTCAATTGAGCAGGTATTATTATTTTAGTGGTAAACAGAATAACATTTTCCGGGGCCCATTTTATATCTCGCACCAGGGCCCAGTCACCTGTAGTTACCCCAGTGCCTGTTACAGTAGAATTGAAAAGAACTCTCAAATATTTGAGTTTCTTTCTGGATAGAGAGCTGAAGTTCATGGAATACTTGAAATTCATTGTCCGGAATGAGGACAGAACAACAACAGCCCTCAAAAGAATCCTGCCAGGCACTACCAGATCAGGAAAGCAAAATCAGCAAATTCTGGCCACAGTTGGATTCTGTGCTGTTATACGAAGTACCCGTCTAGAGCACGGATGCACGATTAGATTTAATATTATTTACTTTCTGACTAGGGTTGTGTGAGTTGCATATACAGACAGCATGCTCTTTATCATGACGGCAAAAGAAAACCTCGCTAGAAGCACAGAGGAGGCCACAGACATCAAAAAAATAGAGGCTTAGTGGCCGGAAGCAACATGGCGCCATCTCCTTTCAGGTGGGCACTGTCACACTAAATAAAAAAAAATGCTTAAATATTTGGGTTTCGCCCTAGATAGAGAGCTGAAGTTCACGGAACACATGAAATATATTGTTGAGAAGGCGGATAGAACAGCCCCGAGCACGCTCTCATTCGATTAGGATAGTATTCCAGAGGAGAGTAGAGCAAGAACGCAAGGAGTGTGTGCATGTGTCACTAAATAATGCTATCTAGCCTAGATAAGAAAAAGGGACCCAGTCAGATAAAAACCCGAATGAAAAAAAAAAAATTAAGGTGCAGGAAGAACCTGTCCCAACTACAGCATGACTGGTGTTGAGAGAAAATCTGGTGAGAAAAGAAGAAAGGGAGAAAAAGAGAAGGGCATCTGAAAAACAAAACAAGGCGGAAAAATTCAAAGAAAATACTGATGCAAGTAGTGGCTGAAGCACCAAAATGGTGCATACCAAAAGTCTGCAGAAACCGGACAGCCCACAGGGTCTGCAAGCAAAGCGGAACTTGAAGAACTAAGCCATAGGGCAGAGGCTCTCAGAAGCCTCCTAGACAGCATATGCTATATTCATGAAAAGATTTCCAAAACACAAAGCGTGAAATTCCATCAATAAATCAATGGGAATACCTATTCATCAAGCGTCTCTGTCCCAGTAAATAGCGTGAAATACCATAATTAGTTCTTTAGTATTTTTTAATTTGGTAGGTAGAATATTTTCTTCTTTCCTAAGTAATTTGTTTTAATGTTGTTTGCTTCATACTGAAGAGTGTGAAATAGAAAGAACAAGTTGTATGATTAGGATACATAGATAATAAAAACTTTTCTTGAATAATTTCAAACAATGAAAGGGCTTGGTGAACATCAATCCTGAATGAAATTTTACGGTATAAATAAGGGGGAATACAAGAAGTGATGATTTTATGACCAAGACAAGCCAGCCGATGATGATGACACAATTGCATGCTACGCCAACCAGCTTTAACAAACCAATATATTACTTTACCACGCCTTCTAGTTCCATAAATTAATCTCATACAGGAGTTCTGCAGCTTCTGAATTAATCTTTACACTTATCTGGGAAAAAGTAAGGTAGTTCCTGGCAGACCTGAGATGGTCAGAGACTGCCAAGAATTCCAGGGTAAGCTATGCAAATTTATACAAGGAATGTTCACACAAGAGAAGCGGTAACGAATTTGTTGGACCATACAAAAAAGAAACAACATCATCATTGATAAGGACTCAGGTCTGCCTATTACCTCTGACGAAGTGTGAAAGCCCACTAAACAAATGAAAGGATGGAAGATTGAAGAGCTCCAGAACCGGAAGCTAATGAAGACTATAAGCTAATTAGCCTCATGAGCCACCTCCTCAAATTGTTTCTGGAAATAATCCACAAACCAATATATAACAAATGCAAGGAAAATATATCCAATACAAAATTTGGGTTTAGAGAAGCATTGGGAACTAGAGAGGCATTATTCGCAGTTTAAGTTTTGTTCTACCGAGATCTAGGAGATGTTTTTAAGAGTAGAGACCTTAATTTGCGCACCAAACTAAGACTCCTTAAATGTTATGTCTGGCCTGTGCTCTTATATTGTGCTGAGTCCTATACCTCAACCATAGAAATTTGAAGCCTTTGAGATGTGGTTGTACAGGCGAATTCTTAGTATTTCCTGGGTTGAACATCCTAGAAATGTTTCAGAAAAGTGGAGGTGCTCAACGTAATTAAAAAAAAAGCTAGAATACTCCGGCCACATTATGAGGAAGCAAGAAAGATATGGCCTGCTTCAGCTGATACTCCAGGGAAAAGTTTTTGGGCAGAAGAGGACCTGGAAGGTACAGAATCTCCTGGCTAAAGAACCTTAGAACTTGTCAACACTAGGTCATTTAGAATAGCAGTCAGCAAAATCAATATTTGACTTCCTGGTTTCACCAGATTTTTGAAAATTAATAAAG
>JAUIMW010001940.1:0-11484 GCA_033557785.1 Enochrus cinctus | reverse complement strand
GAGAACATGTCCGTCCTTGTAGTCCTTCTTTTCTCTTCTTTTTGTGAAATGAAAAGTGTTATTAATATATCACTATCACTCCAGTTGTTCCGTCATTCACATTTTTCTCGTTGATGAGTTTAACATAGACATACAATGAGAGTTATCATGATTTTTAATTGTTAATAAGAACTACACAATTGGTGGTATATCTGGAGGACATTCCACATCACCCAAACTCCATATGCATTCTTGTTACGCTATGAAATATTAATAGTGTTTCGAATACTTTTAATAGGTCCTCTGGTGGTCATTCTTTATACGTTATTTGTAGTAAATTACAAAGACGTATACTGACTTTTAGAATTAAATTAAAGGCTATTAGAGTATCTGAGGCAGATGGAAAGCCCTCCACAAACCACACACCATCAAGAAATAAAAATAAGAAGTTTATTGGTATTTCTATACAAACATTTGGAATGATTTATGAAGAGAAATCCACAGCTAAGATAATGCATCTTGTATTAGAGTATTTTTCTTCATCAAATAGTCTCTTGGTAAAATGGGTCCATTACAGTAAATTATTTTATGTTATTTTTTATTCTATTCCAACAAAGAGACTCTACTCTACTGATTTTAAAGAATAAAAGTGTAAATAAAGTGTTTGAGTAGCATGGAATGTCCTCCACGTAAACCACACATTTTTTGAAGAGTTAAATAGATTTCGAGCTTTAATTGGATGTTAGTAGATAGTAGTGTACCTGGAGGACATTCCATGTCCCCCCAGACCCCCTAGTGGTCATTCTTTTATGTTGTTTTCATTCTGTTCCAACAAAAGAGGTGTGTACACATTAGCGAACAAAATATGAGCTGATACAGTATATGGAATGTCCTCCACGTACTTTACAAACTACATATTTATTATTAAGTAGTTAAATTCAAAGAAGGAGTTAGTAGATAGCAGTGCACTTTCCATGTCCCCCAGACTTCCTGGTGGTCATTCTTTTTTGTTGTTTTTTCATTCGATTTCAACAAAGAGATGTGTATTGATTTTAAGTAATAAAAAAGAGCTTTTAGAGGATCTGGAATACATGGAATGTCCTCCACGTACTCTTTTTTTTATTGAATAGTTAAATTCAATAACATTAAAATGAAGAGTGTTATGAACGATTTCTAACACATTTAGGAGTATCCCCAGGTGGTTACTTTTTATGTCACATTTATTCTTTTCCAACAAAGAGATGAGTACTCATTTTTAGCAATAAAAGAAGTCATTAGAGTGTCTAGAACACATAGAACTTCCTCCATGATAAACTACACACTACACTTTTGGGAGTACATAAGATAGCAGTGTACCTGGAGGACATTTCCCCAGACCCCCTAGTGATTATTCCCTTATATTTTATTTCATTCCAACAAAAGAATGTATACTAATTTTAGAAATAAATGAAGAGCCTTCCGAATATCTGGGATATATGGAAAATCCTTCACGTGCTCTACAAACAACACATTTTATTGACTATTTAAATAAAACTGAGGATGAGTGTTTGAGAAGAGACTTTGTGTTAGTAGATAGCAGTGTACTTGGAGGACATTCCCTGGTGGTCATTCTTTTAGGTTGTTTTTTATTCGATTCCAACAAAGAGATGTATGCTAATTTTTAGCAATAAATAGAGCCACGTACTCTACAAACTAACACACTTCTATTGAATAGGTGAATTCAAAGAAATGAAGAGTGTTATGAAGATTTTCGAGTTGTAATTAGGTGTTAGTAAACAGCAGTGCATCTGGAAGATATTCCATGTCCTCAAATCAGACAGTATACATACAAATAGACCACGTAATGATAACAGAAAGAAGAAAATCAAACATAAAGAATCTAAGAACAAATAGAGGGGCATGTGCAGATACTGATTACTATTTGGTGGTAGCAACAATGCGACAAAAAATAAAGACAAACAACAGAAGTGAAACCAAGGGCAGATGGAACAATTAGGAGAAACAAAAACCAGACTAAAGTATAAAAACAAACTAGATGGGGCACTACAAAACCAGAAAGAATATGCTAATAAAGATTGCATATAAGGTGGATGGAAAGAAATGAAGGGAGTTATGGAAATGGTTGCAGAGGTGACATTGAGAATAACCAAAAGAATGGAAAGAGGAAGACCAAGCTCTACATACTTAGAAGTACTCGTTAAAATAATCTTCGTTTCTTTGAATTCAACTAATCAATAAAAAATTTGTACTTTGTAAATTATGTGGAGGACATTCCATGAGTCCCAGATACTCTAATGTATATATAAAAACAGTATAAAATAATGATCGCTAGGTGTCTGTGGGATATGGAATGTTCTCCAGGTACACTGCCATATACGTACTTCTAATAATGCTCAAAATCATTCTATGACTCCAAACCATCGGTGGCCTTTTGTTGTGTTCTTTTCAACTCTTTTATGATATAAGTAGTGTTAGATTCGATAAATACAAGCCATGATATAAATATAAGAGATTTTTATTAAACTTATTAAGTTTTACATTATGGAATGTCCTCAAAGTACTCTTTCACCTGCGTTGTTCTTTTTTGAATTATCAAAACTAAAAATATGAATATTTTGATGTATAATGTTTAAAAATCTTGAAAACATTCTTCATTTCTCTTCACTGATCGATAAAAATATATAGTTTTTAGAGTACCTAAAAGGCTTTCCATATCTCCCAGATACTCTAATGGCTCTTCTTTTACAGCTAACAATCAGTTCACATCCCTTTGTTGCAACAGAATAAAATCAACATAGAAAAATATGTGGGGGACATGGAACGTTCTCCAAGTACTCCGATGATACTGGAATGCTCTTCAGGTATATTGCTTCTTGATAATTTTTTTCGTTTCTTCGAATTTAACTATTAAATTAAAAAATATGTACTTTTTAGAGTATGTAGAGAATATTCCATGTGTCCCAGACACTCTAATGGTTCTTCTTTTATTGTACATATTCAAAAATATTGGTAATACTCTTCATTTTTCTAAATTTAACCAGTCAATATGAACATGTGTTGTTTGTAGCAACTGGAGGTCATTCCATGTCTCCCAGATTCTCTTGTTTCTTGTCTTTTTTTTTGTTGCCAAAGTGATTACACATCTCTTTGTTCGAATAGAATAAAACAGCATAACAGAATGGCCACCAGAGGATTTGGAAGACATGAAATGTCCTTCAGGTACACCTAATTAAAGATCGAAAATCTTTCTTTGGAGATTGTCATCAAC
The DNA here is from genome assembly GCA_033557785.1 of Enochrus cinctus. Lineage (NCBI taxonomy): Eukaryota > Metazoa > Arthropoda > Insecta > Coleoptera > Hydrophilidae > Enochrus > Enochrus cinctus. The sequence goes on along the minus strand of JAUIMW010001940.1, from coordinate 8,237 downwards.
TTAAAAAATTGTGATCATTAATTAATTTCTCTATGTTTAACCAAACAATAAGCAGAATGTCCCCTGAAATTCTGGTATATTTAAAAATTTGGATGACGTTCCTCTGTTCAAACAGAATAAAAACAACATAAAAGAACCAGGAGGTCTGGGAGACATGGAACGTCCTCCAGGTAAACTGATATCTACGTGTGTTCAAAAAATTGAATAACGTCATTCGTTTCTTTGAATACATATTAATGTTTATATTTATTTAATATTACAATACCTGTATTAAAACATATTTGAAAATATTACGAAAACAGAACACATAGAACGTCCTCCAGGCATTTTTTAATACTAATAAGAAGTAAATAGATAAAAGTGTACCTGGGGGACATTCTATATTCCCCAGACCACCTGGTCAAAGTCTGGACAAAGTTGAAAAAATACGAAAAAAGAACTACCAGGGGGACTGGGGGACATAGAATCTTGATAACACTCTTGATTTCTTATAATTTAACTAAACAATAAGAATGTGTTGTTTATAGAGTACATGGAGGACATTCCATGTATTCCAGATACTCTAATGGCTTTTTCTTAATTATTAAAAGATAGTTCACATTCCTCTGTTGGAATAAAATGAAAACAACATATAAAAATGACCACAAGGGGAATGTCCTCCAGGTACACTACTATCTACGTACTACCAATAGTGTTAAACTAGTCACTAAATTAAGAAATATGAATTTAAACAATATCAGGAGGACATGGAATAATGATATCGTAGACACATGGAATGTTCTTGTTAAAGGACATTCCATGTCCGCCAGACCCTCTGGTGAACATTCTTTTTTGTTGTTTTATTGTTTTTCAACAAGGAATATGTACTGCTTTTAAGCAATGAAAGAAAATCCGTTAGAATATCTGGAACACATGGAATGACCTCCACGTACTCGATAAACTACACATTTTAATCGGTTAGCTAAATTCAAAGAATGTCGTCAAGATTTTTGAATACTACTAGTAGTACATAGATAGTAACATACCTGGAGGACATTCCATGTCTCCTAGACCTTTTGGGGGGTCATTCTGTTATGTTGTTTTTTATTCTATTCCAAAAAAAATGTATACTGATTTTAAGCAATAAAATAAGATCCATTAGAGTATCTGAGAGACTCTAGGTACTCTACAAACATTTTTATTGATCAGTTAAATCAGAAATGAAGAGTGTCTCAAGATTTTGGAGCGATTGGAAACGTGACACCTTCCTTCTTTATATTTCTAAGGGTTAGGTATCACGATCATTTTGTATCTGAAGACTCAGAAGGAACAGCTGGAAACGCTTATCAAAGTAGTTAGATGATCAAAAAAAGTTTTGATTACGGTTCTATTTCACCAATTCAATCTTCTTCAAATGCTTATATAAGGACTCCAGAAATGGTGAGACCATTTCTAAAAGCATCTCTAAGAAAGATGACTCGACAACCCGACAAAACCAATGTACTAACAGTGACACCAAAGAAAGAAAAAGGCAATTCCATGCCCCCCGGATCCCCTGGTAATCATTCTTTTCTGAGCTTTTAGAGGATCTGTAACACATGGAATGTCCTCCATGTACTCTGCACACTACATATTTTTTCTTGAATAGATAAATTCAAAGAAATGAAAGAAGTGAAGAGTCTTATCAACATATTAGGAATCACGTAGATGAAGACGAGAATATGGAGATGCACTACCCAGGAGTCATCTGGAGTAGCAATTATTGTGAAACAAAAAACTGAAAGAAAAAGTGATAGAATTTAGACCAATAAATGAAAGAATGGCATATTTGAGACTCGACTTGAAATCATTTAAACTCTCAGTACTAAACTTATATACTCCTACAGACAGTACAGATAAAGAAGTAAAGGATGGCTTTTATAAAAAGGTAGAGAAAGAGAGAAAATACCAAAAGAAGACGCAACAGTAGTGCTGGAAGACTGGAACGCACAAATCTAGGGAAGATAGAATACTGGACACAGACAGCTGGCAGCCCCATTGGCAGAAATATACATGGGAAGATTCACATAAAGATTGCACAAAAGGTGGATTGACATGTGCAGAGAGATAACAGAAAAATAGTAAAGGCAAAATTGAATTCGATAAGAGGAGAAAGATAAGAGGATAGAGAAGAATACGAAGTTATAAGAAGGAAGACAAAAAAAAATGAGATAGGAAAAAAACAGCTAAAGATGATAAAGAGTTCAAGGAAATATGGAAACAGTACTACCAGGAGCTACTATACGAGGACCCAAAAGAGGACGAGGAGGAAACCGAAAATACGGAAAGAGGAAAACAGCAATTGACGATGTATGGAGTGGTGGAATGGCAATCGGGAGGAAGAAGGAGAAGAGGAAGACCAAGATCTACGTACTTAGAAGTACGTAGATAACAATGCACCTGGAGGACATTCCATATCCTCCAGACACACTGGTGGTCATTAAGAGCCATTAGAGTGTCTGACACACATGGAATATTCCCCAGGTAGTTTACAAACAACACATGTTTATATTGAGCTGTTAAATTTAGAAAATAGAATCTATATTTTTTAACATAGGGGTGCGTACTGAGTCCTAAAAACACTTTGAAGGCATACCAACTGATATTAAAAACAACTACAAGGAAATTATTGAAAATAAAAACATGAAATTCACATATAGAAGATACACTTGTGGGTATGCATTCAATACGAATGGCTGGAAGGGACATAACCAGAAACATTGCTATATTCTGTCTGGGGTATATGGAATGTCCTCCAGGTACACCCTTTGTTGTGCTCTATTAGTGCTATATAAGTAGCCTGAGACTATGTGGAGGACGTTCCATATGTTCCAGATCCTCTAAAGATTCTTATTTTATAGCTAAAAACGGTATAATCAAGAATTACCACTAATGGTTCTGGGGAACCTGGAATGTCCTCCAGCTTCACTGCTATCTACATACTTCTAAATTTGTTCAAAAATATTGATAACATTTTTAATTTCCTTGAATTTAACTAAAAGGAAGACGTGGAGGAGATTCCATGTGTGCCAGACACTCTTGGCTCTTCTTTTATTGCTCAAAAATATTAATAAAATTTGCATTTTTCTAAACTTATCCAGTCAATATAAAGATGTGTTGTTTGTAGAGTACCTGGAAGACATCCCAGACACACTAATGGCTCTTCTTTTATTGCTTAAGATTAGTACACATTCCTTTGTTGAAATAGAAGAGAAAGAACATAAAAGAATGATCACTAAGGGTCTGGGGCATGGAATGTCTTTCAGATACACTACTATCTATGTACTCCCTGTTATAGATTACGTGGAGGACATTCCATGTGTTCCAGATTAGCCATTAGCTTTTTTTTATTAAATAATAGCAGCAAAAGAATCTTTATCAGGAGGTCTGGATGGGAGATTCCATGTCCACCAGACCCTCTGGTGAACATTCTTTTTTGTTGTTTTTATTGTAAGCAATAAAAGATAAACCATTAGAATATCTAAAACCTATGGAATGTCCTCCACGTACTCGATAAACTACACATTATAATTAATTAGATAAATTAGGAGTACGTAAATAGCAGTATACCTAAAAGACATTCCATGTCCCCCAGACCTATTGGTGACGGTTCTTTTTTGTTGTTTTTATTCTATTCTAACAAAGAGATGTGTAATGATTTTAAAGAATGAAAGATTAGCCAATAGAGTGTTTGAGGCACATGGAATGTCCTCCACGTACTCTACAAACGGTACATTTTTATTGATCAGTTAAATTTAGCGAAATGAAGAATGTTATCAAGATTATTTAATAACATACTTAGGAGAACGTAGATAGCAGTGTACCAGGAGGACATTCCACGTCCTTCAGATCCCCTTTGTCATTCTTTCTATTGTTTATTCTATACAAAAAGGAGACGTGTACTAATTTTAAGCAATAAAAGAAGAACCATTTGAGTGTTTGGGACACATGGAATGTCTTCCAGGTACTCTACAAACAACAAATGTTTGTATTGACAGGTTAAATTAGAACTGCAACACGTGGAATGTCCTCCGCGTACTCTACAAACAACACATTTGAAGAGGTGCTCGGGTACTGATTTTTATCAATAAAAAAGAGCTATTGAAGTATCTAGGACACATGTACTCTACAAACAACATTGGCTAACTAAATTATAATAGATCAAAATGTTTTAAAGTACTAAGGAGCACGTAGATTGCAGGATACATGGAGACCATTCCATGTGCCCTAGGCACCCTTGTTTATTGTCTCTTTTTTAATTCTTTAAAAATCTGTACACATGCCTTTGTTAGAATAGACTAAAAAAACATAAAAGAATGGCCATCAGGGGGTCTGGGGGACATATAATGTCCTCCAGGTAAACTTTTATTGTAAAAAATCAGTACATATTTCTTCGTTCAAAAATTTTCTGGAAATGGAATATTCCTCAGATACACTACTATCTACGTACTCCTGAAAATTTTGAATGAATCATTTCTTTGCTTTTAATTATTTGATAATAATGTGCGTGCGGAGGAGATTCCATGTGTCCTTAACATTATTAATGATTTTCTTTTATTAAGTAAAACGAGTACGTAACTCTTTGTTACATGGAATGTCAGGCACACTTTCACCTACGTACTACGTACTACGTACTATCTAATAGTTATGTTCAAAAATGATAATATTCTTCATTTTTTTTTTAATTTTAAATTTGTAGAGTACCAAAAGGACTTTTTCTCTTACGGCTAGAAATCAGTACACATAATTTTTTTAAAATGAAATAAAAAAAAAACAACATAAAAGACTAAAAAGTCTGAAGGACATCAAATCTTGATAACACTCTTCAGGTTTTCTGTTCCAGTTAAGGCTCTTTTTTACTTCTAACAAGCAGTACACATCTTTTTGTTGGAATATAAAAAATGACTACCAGGGAGACGTACTTTTAAATGTGTTCAAAAATCTTCATAACACTCATTTCTTTGAATTTAACTAGTCAATAAAAAAATGTATAATTTGTAGAATACATGGAAGAGATTCCATGTGTTCCAGATACTCTAATTGACTTTCTTTTATTTCTAAAACCAGTTTTTTACTGGAATAGAATAAAAATGACAAAAAATAATAATCAATAAGGGGTCTGGGGAACATGGAATGTTCCAGTCTGAGGGATATGGAATGTCCTCCAGGTGCACTGTTATCTACGTTATCTCCTAGATATGTTGGTTGGCTTAAAAACACATGGAACGTTCTCCAGGTACACCGTCATCTACGTTCTTCTAATTACACTTAGAGATATGAATAGTGTTAGATATACTTTTTATTGCAAATGAGGATTAACTAAATGACAATGACCCCCTTTGTAGTGTTGTTTCAACTCTAAAATGGCATAAATAGCGTAAGATTTGCTAAATAAAAGTAAACATTTGAATATAAGTGTATTAATTACAAATTAATATTTGGAGAACCACAAGGGTGTCTGAAATGTCCCACAATTACACTATTATCTACGTATTCTTAACTGGGTTAAAAAAATCTTGATATTCCTTAAAATAAATTAGTTAATAAAAAATTCATGTTGATTAAAGAGTACCAAGAGAACATTCCATATATACCATACAGCACATTTTTATTAGGTTGTTAAATTCAAAGAAATGGACACAATGGCACAATGAATGTTCTCTACGTATTATATTTTTGATCACACTTAGGAGTACTCCCTGATGGTCATTCTTTTACATTACTCTTATTCTTTTCCAACAAAGAGATGAGTACTGATTTTTAGCAATAAATGATATCATTACAGTGTCTGGAACACATGGAATGTCCTCCACGTCCTCTATAAACTACACATTATAATTGATTAGCTAAATTCAAATAATTTCATCAAGATTTTTGAACACTGCTAGAAGTACGTAAATAGCTGAATACCTGAAGGACATTCCATATTCCCCAGACCTTCTGGTGATGGTTCTTTTTTGTTGTTTTTATTCTAATCTAGCAAAGAGATGTGTACTGATTTTCAAGAATAAAATATGACTGTTATCAAGATTTTTTAATAACATACTTAGAAGAATGTAGATAGCAGTGTACCCGAAGGACATTCAATGTGCCCCAGGCACCTCTTTTTCTAAAAATCTGTACACGTCCCTTTGTTAGAATTGAATTTCTTGTATTTAACTGTTAAATAAAAACATGTGGAGGAGAGTCCATATGTGCTAGATACTCTAATGGTTTTTCTCTTCTTGTAAAAAATCAATACATATATTATGAGTACCTGAAGGGCAAACAGCATAAGAAAATACCTACCAGGGAGTCTGGAAGACATGAAATATCCTCCAAGTACACTGCCATCTACTAGCAATTAGCAAAAGCTCGAAGATGTTGATAACACTCTTCATTTCTTTGAATTTAACTATGTAGTTAATAAAAACATGTTGTTGGCAGAGTGTGTGGAGAACATTCCATGTATCCTAGACACTATTAAGGCTATTCTTTTATTGTTTAAAATCAGTACACATCCCTATAATAAAAAAAGACTGACCACGAGAGGGTCTGGAATCTTCATAACATTCTTCAGTTCTTTGAATTTAACTAGTTGATAAACAAATGTTTAGTTTGTAGAGTATGTGGAAACTATTCCGTGTGTTTCAGATTTTCTAAAGGTTTTTCTTTTATTGCTTAAAATAAGTAAACATTCCTTTGTTGAAAAAGAGTAAAAACAACATAAAAGAATAAAAATGTGTTGTTTGTAGAGTACGTCGAGGGACATGTAATGTTCTCCAGGTACTCCGTCAACTTTATGTTGTTATTATTTCATTCCAATAGAGAGATGTGTATCGATTTTTAATAATAAAGAAAAACCTTAGGAGTATCTAGGACATATGAAAAGTCCTGCACGTGCTCTACAAAAAACGCATATTTGTATTGTATTCAAACAAGAGAGTTTGGGGCATAAGGAACACATTTTTATACTGACTGGTTAAATTTAGAAAAATTAAGAGTATTATTAAATTGTATCAATAAAAGAAGTGTCAAAAGTTATTTACGTACTCTTAAATATGTTCAGAAATGTATAACAATGACCACGAGGACTGAGGGACATAGAATGTCATGACATCTATGTATTCCTAAGTATGTTCAAAAATTTTGATAACACTCTTCAATTCTTCGATTTAACTAATCAATAAAAATATGTTGCTGGTAATAATAGTACATGGAGGACGTTCCCTGTTTCCTAGATACTATAATTGCTCTAATTGCTAAAAATTAGTACACATCCCTTTGTTGAAATAAAATAAAAACAACATAAAATAATGATGACTAGAGGGTCTGAAGGACATAGAATGACATCCAGGTATACTGTTATCTACGTACGAGTGTATTAAAAAATCTTTATTTAAAAATGTGAAATCTTTGAATAAATCTAGTCAAAAAAAAATAAAAATAAATGTCTCAAATAAAGAATTAAGTAATGTAGATAAAGATGGTAAGATTTGTAAGAAAGGAGCAGCAGGATTAACTTAACAACAATGATCTACCTGGAGGACATTTCATCTCTCCCAATAACAAAATGGACAACAAATTTACTTAACTTTTTAATATTTTTCTAAATTTAATAAGTCAATAAAAATGTGTAGTATTAAAGGATCTGGAGGACATTCCATATGTCTCAGATACTTTTGTCTTCCAAGTACACTGATTTCTAATAACACCCAATGAAAACTGGAAAATCTTAATAACACTATTCATTTTTTTTAAATTTATATTTAAAATTTGTACACATCCCATTGCTAGAATAGAATAAAAATAACATAAAAGAATGACCATGACATGGAATGTCCTCCAACTAGTCTGAAATTCACCTTAGTAGGCTTATTATAGGCATATTATGGAAGTTATCATAATTTTTAATTGTTTTATAAAAAGTACGTAAGTGGTGGCATACCCAGAGGACATTCCACCTCTTCTTTAAACAAATTGAAACACATTTTTATTGACTAGTAAAATTTAAATCATCAATAAAGGAGAATGGTAAGCGAACGTGTTACAGAACATACAAGGAGATCTGCAAAAATAAATAAACGATGTTTACACGATAAATTCTCCGAGATTATGCAGATATAAATTTCGAATTAATCAGTAATCAATATGCACAGTCGCAGTAGTAAATATTCCATCTAACATACTTTCGCTTCGAGTTCCTCGCATCACTGGTTAAAGTAAACATAAAGGCTAGT